>CAUYSK010043931.1:0-48732 GCA_963575035.1 Avahi laniger | reverse complement strand
GAGAATGGGGTCTTGCTCTTGCTCAGACTGGTCTCAAACTTTTGACCTCAAGTGATCCTCCCGCCTCAGCCTCTCAGAGTGCTGGGATTGCAGGCGTGAACCATCTCATCTGGCTCCGGCCATGACTTTTTTTTTTTTTTTTGCGACAGAGTCTCACTTTGTTGCCCTGGCTAGAGTGAGTGCCATGGCATCAGCCTAGCTCACAGCAACCTCAGACTCCTGGGCTCAAGCATGTGCCACCATGCCCGGCTAATTTTTTCTATATATTTTTAGCTGTCCAATTAATTTCTTTCTATTTTTGGTAGAGACGGGGTCTCGCTCTTGCTCAGGCTGGTCTCAAACTCCTGAGCTCAAACAATCCGCACACCTCGGCCTCCCAGAATGCTAGGATTACAGGCATGAGCCACCGTGCCCGGCCCGGCTATGACTTTTAAATGAAATGATGCCCATGGAGTTTTTAGTATAGTGTCTGGTGTATTATAAGAGTTCAATAAACATTAACTCTTGTTATTATCATAATTAATGCTGATACTACGTATCTTTATAGTTTCATTCTCTCAGAGGAATTCAGTACTAATTTATGAACTAATTGACTTTGAGCAGGTCACTGGGCCTCTGTGTTTCCCATCTCTAAGATGAGAATGCCAGCATACCTCTTTTAGTAAAATTTGAATTTGAATGCCTTAAGGACGGATGTGGTAGTTTGCTGCTGCCCTGCCTGGTTAGTGAAGGCTTCTGAGTTTGTAGCATATGCCCTGTGGTCTTCACCTACCACACTGGGAAACAGAATAGGTGCATGGAATGAAATTGATGCTTAATATCTCTCCAACTCTAGTTTACTTGTTTATATTCAGCCCAAAGCAGGAATTATTAAGCAAATAATTGATCTGACATGTGTAAAAAGTGATCTCCTAAACCCAGGAGATTAAAGCAAAGAATCAGAAGAAAATTGAAAAACTAATTGTAATCTCAGATCTTTGAGCAGCCACAAAAATTGTCCAGTATTGGTTCCATTGTGTTCTCTAGTTATAACTATTCTTGTCACCTATTTCTAAGCCTCAGTAACTTCTGGTGGGACTAGTGGTCTCCAACTTTCTTCTTTTTCTTTTCTCTCTCTCTGTCTCTCTCTTTTTTTTAAACAATTTTGGGTTTTTAAATTGAGGCAAAATCCACATAACATAAAATTAACCATCTTTCTTTTTCTTTTTCTATTTAAGTTTTTATTTTCTGTTTTGAATAGGTAATTACATTCATATGGCACAATTGTCAAAACAATATAACAAGATCTACATTGTGAGGACTCACTCCTATTCCTGTCCCAATCTTACCTATTCCATCTCACACCCCTTAGGTAACTGCTTTTATCAGTTTCTTATGTATCCTTTCAGATTCTTTCAGTATTTCTTTATGCAGGTGCACGCAAATAGAAATGTATATTTTATTCCTCCCTCTTTTCACACACAAAAAATAGCATGCTATATGTATATTATGTACCTTACTTTTTCCATATAATACATATAAAACACAATGTCTTTCATGTTGGTATACAGAGAGCTTCCTCATTCTTGTTTTAGTTTGTAGATCAAGATATTCCATTGTGTATATGGTTTATATAACAAGATCTTTCTTGATATATCCAACATTTTTTGATTATATACCTCCATTAGTTAAGGAAAAAATGAACATACACTCCCAATATATATCTATTGATAAATTATATACATAAAGCACTGTCAATCCCTGTGAACAAACTTAGTGTCTTACATTTGTAGCTTAAAAATAATTCAAATGGAGGGTATGGTCATTTCTTTCTTCACTGAGTAGATCGTCTCTGCATCTTCAGGTGTATATACTCTCCACCCTGAAACTACACTTTGGACTAGTTAATGGATACAGAAGCTTCTAGCACAAGGTCTAGTGTGTAGTTAATGGCAAGTTTGAATTAAATGAACCTGAACAAAGAGCTCCTGTTTCCTTCTTCCCACAAATCTCTTCTGAATATCTGCCTACTGAATTGCTTCAGGCTTTTGAGAAGGTATTATCATCTAAAATGCCTCCCTCCTTAATCTCTCCACCTTAGTTTTTTATCTGTAAAATGAGAATGATTATGCCTGGTTGGGAGACTTGATTGAAATGAGGAAATCCATATGAAACCACTTTATCAATTCCAAACATGTAGGGAATTATTTTTACTGCTGTTATTAATTGTGATCTGTGTATACTTCTATGCAAGAAATCTTTAATTCCCATTTTCTAGAGGAAATAGTTTCAAATAGATATTGTAGGGGGATTTGTTGAAGGATTTGATGTAAGAACCCAAAGGATAGAGCTGCCTGAAGGTATTGAACCTTGCTCACAGTGATTTTTTTGACTTTCCTCTCTTTGTAGAGTCCTGATACAGTCAAGGCCAAGTTGATCTCTCGGATGGCTAAAATGGGCCAGCCCATGCTGCCCATCCTCCCACCGCAGCTGGATTCCAATGACTCAGAAATTGAAGTATGTCCCCCTGGTTGAATTAGAATGAGTAGTCCAAATGGTGCCATTTTCTGTTCCTTTGGTTGAAATGATCACTTTTTCTGCTTCTATCCCAGAATCATTTAAAGGGCTTGTAGGCAAAATGATACAGATTGCTGATGGTCCATTGTTTCTACTGCCATTGGCACTGTCCCTGAGAGATGGAAACAATTCCATACATTTACTAGAATCTCTATTTGTCATAAAGATCGTTCTTTAAGCAGCATTGACACCCAATTCATAGCAGGTGCTTAATTTATATTTGTTGATTGAATGTTTAGATCCTTTTGGGAAATGCTAATTTTCCCACTGATGTTGCCTATTACTAAAGATCAAACTGCTATGTCTTTTGATTTTGTATGTGGTGGTTTTGTTTATTTTATTTAGAAATTCAAGAATTGAACTGAAATCAAATCTATCAATTTTGTCCCCTTGTTTCTTGCCTTTGACATTTTTCTTAGAAAGCCTTCCCACTTTCAGATATTACAAATATCACATATATTTTGAAAAATATTATTTAGATCTAAATTTTTAATTCATTTTGAATTTGGTGTTGTGTGCTATGAAGTAACTTAATTTTAACTTAATTCTTTTTCCAATGGTTAGCTCCTTATTGAATAAAACCACCCTTTCTCAATAGGATTGATATACATAACCAAGATCGAATTTTAAAATTCTTCCACTTCGATGTAAAATGAAGAAAAGGTGATGCTCTTGAGAAAAAATTTTCTGAAATAGGCTTTACATATTTTACAATTTTGGTTTATTTCTTCCTGGAAAAGCTCTAAGTACAGTAGATTTAACATTTTAAAGGAAGATAGGATTTCTGAGTCTTATTGTTATAGGATTAATTTTTATCTGGTCTGGAAATGAAATTTGAATAAGATAATACTCTTATTAAAAATGTTGTATGCTATTTATTCATTGTAGAATAATTTAAAATCATAGATAAAGAAGAAATATACTTCACAAAAGGGCATTCTTCTTTATATATTTCTTTGTAACCTGATTTTTTTTGTTTTGAGACAGAGTCTCGCTTTGTTTGTTGCCCGGGCTAGAGTACCATGGTGTCAGCCTAGTTCACAGCAACCTCAAACTCCTGGGCTCAAGCGATCCTCCTGCCTCAGCCTCCCAAGTAGCTGGGACTATAGGCGCTCTCCATCCACGGCTGGCTAATTTTTTCTGTTTTTAGTAGAGATGAGGTTTTGCTCTTACTCAGGCTGGTCTCGAACTCCTGAGCTCAAGCGATCCTCCCACCTCGGCCTCCGAGAATGCTAGGATTACAGATATGAGCCTGTACCCAGCCTTGTAACCTGACTTTTTAACTTAAGTTTATATCATAAACATTTAGTTAACATAAATAATATAAGTAAATAAAGCAAAATATTGTTGGTTTAAAGGTAGCCCAGTGTTCTATTATGTCAATTTATCATAATTCTTCTTACTCTATTGTTAGACATTTGGGTTGGTTTAGAGCTGTAATGATCTAAAACTTGGATGCTTTTCCAGAAGAGAATATCATGGGACAAGGGGAAGTTCTAAATTAGTAAAAGAATATCAAAGATACTTCAGCCGTTAAACTACAGCATAGCAGATTACAATCACTATATATTGTGTCTCAAGATTTTCTCTTTCTGTATGAAGCTGGAAGATTTAAAATCACTTTGTTTAGAGTTACAGCTTTCATTTTATGAAAAGAAAGAATAGAGGAAAAACAGTCTAAAACTATATAGCATGTTATGAGGTGCAATGAATCCCACTCTTATCTGATTTTCACTGAGTACCTAGAGGCCTATGGAGATTATTTGACAGAAGTGAAGAGGCTGGATTATTCCTTGCAAGAGACTCCTCTTTTGTGGAAAAGATTAGATCAGTCTCGAGATAGCTGCTGGTTTGGAAAATGATATATTCTAGAGAGCAGTTAGTTTAGCTGCTTCAGAAAATAAAACATCAACAATTTAGAATATTTGTACAAATTAACTATGTTTAATTATTTGATAATGAGTTACAGGGAGAAGGGCATAGTAGAGTGCTTTCTCCTCACAACCCACACTCCAAACTCTTGGGTTTCATTTCTTGCTTGCCTTTACTTCCTCTTCTTTGCCTAGAAACCCTGTTTTGGAAGCAGGTTCGGGGCAGTCAGCCTGCCTCAGTCTTCAGTGAAGGACTCATACGTAGTAACTAAAATCTTCCTGCCCGTTTCAGGATGTGAATGCTCTGCGAGGAGTTGGGCAGCCCATGGTGACTCCGTCCCTCCAGCCCTCTCTTCAGCCAGTCCATCCAGTGTTACCACAGATGACCTCACAGGGTAAGAAACCTCTCTGAGGCTCTGTGCCTTGAACTGGGTCAGCACCAAAATTATCATCACCGTTCCTTAAATTGTCAGGCTACATTTTTTTAGTACTGAAGACTGCACTAGAATGTAAAAAACTTGTCAGTTTGCCCCTGGGTAGGGCATTTTCAGATCAGTAGATGTATTTGGCCTGTTTTTTATGACTTCTGCTGTGTTATGTTGTCAGTTTTGGAAGTCTGCACTCAGCTATTGAGACATCACCCTGTGTGTTATTCTGTGCTTCCTGTCAGCTGATGGGATTGTAGGGCTGGCTGAGTCAGAAGCACATGGGAACACCCAGTTTCCTTGTAGTGGCCCATTGCTGAGATGCCAGTAGAGCTGGTTTTAGGAGACTAGGTGAGGAAAATGGTAGAGTCTGAAGCATGATGGTAGGTAGGTGCTGGCCCAGACTCATACCAAGAAGCAGGGATGAGTAACAGTGAAAACATCTTGCTTTATCGTAGCACCTCAGCCACCTGTTTCTGGGCTCCAAGCTCCTTCTGCTGCCTTAATGCAAGTTGCATCTCTCAATTCCCACTCAGCCGTATCTGGAAATGCCCAGTCCTTTCAGGTAACATTTTAAAACCATATCAATTATATGCTATAATTTATTATGGTTCCAGTCAGTCACTTTTCTTCTTCTTGCACAATTCATACGGTAGCAGTTGCCCAAAGTCAGAGTTTTGTAATTTTTTCCCTTCCTGAATCACCACTTTCTAATCTCTAAACCAGGCAAAGTATTACTTTAACAGGTTGTTGTAGAGATTAAAGGCAAGAACAAGCAAAGCACCTGATACAAAGCCTAGGCCTAGCACACAGTAAAGCTCCAATCAATGTTCGTTTCCTTTTCTTTTCATACATATCTAGTTGAGAGGTATCTATTCATGTCTTCTGTGTTCTTTTCTATCAAAAGTTGATAGGCTAACATTCTGCACTATACTCAGCAGACAGGTTATGGGTTGAAGATGGAACTGTATGGGAAATAAAGCTGGACCCTGCTGTCTAGTTATCCTCCAAAAGTGATTTTTAAAGAAGATTTTCTTCCTGTTATCCCAGAAGGAATGGTAGCAGCCTATCTGCCTCTGCTGATGTTTGCCAGGGTAGGAAACTCTTTCTTCTGCTTCAGTACGCTCTCAGTGATAACAGGGATTCACTTCCTTGGTGATTCCTTTTTTTTTTTTTTGAGAGACAGGGTCTTGCTCTGTCACCCAGGCTGGAGTATAGTGGTGTGCTCATAGCTCACTGCAGCCTTGAACTCCTGGGCTCAAGCGATTCTTCTGCCTTAGCCTCCTGAGTAGCTGGGATCATAGGTGTGAGTCACCACACCCAGCCCCTGGTGATTCTTAAGGGAGGGGTGGGAGTGATGGTGGGCAGGTTGTGCCCCATTAGGATGGGGAGTATCAAAACTGACGTAAGTCCTCCTATTGCCCTCTTTCTACTCACCCCTCACCCCTCCCTGGAGAATTACTGTCCTGTACACCAAGACTTTTTTTTTAATGGATGGATAGTTACATCTGTCCCTGAAAATGAGCTAGATTTTCTTATTTCAAGGAAGAATAACCATCCTTTTATCTTTCAGGCACATAACTTACCAGCTGTTAGGAACTTTACCTATATCGCTTCATTTAGTCCACATAGCAGCCCTATGAAGTGATATTATTATATCTTCATTTTACAGTTCAGGTGACTGAGGCTCAGAGGAAAATGAAAGCCCTTGGTTACACAGATAAGCATCAGACTCTAGCGTGGAAGAGACATGCTTTGCAAACTGGCAGATTTGGTTTAGAATCTCAGTGAATGCTTTGTCTTTTAACTCAGTGGAAACCTAACAGAGTTTAATTAGTTTTAAAATTTCTTAGACAATAGGCCTGATAGTGGGAAATGACTCCCTGCTTAATTAAATCATATCTTTAGAGGACTGGGTAGTGACCCAAGATACCGTTCCCTCATTTTCTGGGTAGGACTTCAGTGACTGAGTTCCCCTGGGTTACACAGATAACTTACCTGCTGAGGATCTTACCCACTGCCAAACCCTGATCTCACCATTTCTCCGGCTTCAATAAGTTTGAGTTTCCTCCCAGCTTACCGACTCCATTCCACTGAAGAAAACTGTAAGCAAACAAAGAGAGAGCCCTGAATATTTTATAAATGGAGTGGTGACTTGGCACTGTCTCAGCCCTATGCAGGTCTGCAAGCCTACGCTTATCCCCAGGCATCGGCCGTCAACTCCCAGCTGCAGCCTGTTCGGCCCTTGTACCCAGCAGCACTCTCCCAGCCTCCCCATTTTCAAGGTAGGGAGTGATTCCCTCTGTTTCTCATCTTCCACTCTTGCTGTGCTCTCTTTCCCATTTCATTTTCATTTTTCCTCCGGTAGCTTTCTATGTGTTGTTTCTTCGCCTTTTTTTAACAGCTTTGTTGATATTCCCTATAATTCATTCATTTTAAGTGTGCAGTTCGAAGATGTTTTAGTGAATTTGGCAGAGTTGTGCATCCTATTTTAGAACATTTCTATCATCCTCCAAAGTCCCCTTGTACCTACTTTCTGTGTTTTGTTTCTTACATTTTCTCCCACCAGCTCTTTCAATTCCTATGTCAGAATGGCTAGAGTTTATAGAAAATAGTAAAAGAGCAAAACATTAGAGGAAACTGGGAAAAAGTATGAAGACTGTGGTGTTCAATATCTCAAATGAAAGCCACTTTTTAAAAATTTTTAAATTATGAAAATAATATGCTTTTATTAAAATGTCAGATAATGCAAAAGCGTAGGAAGTGAAAAGTTATTGTCCTTCCCATCATTAATCCCCACTGACCATGGGAAACCATTGTTAACAGTTACTTGGGTAACTTTTCAGATATTGTGCACGTGCGTACAAGTGTGTCTCATGTAAAAAAATAAGACAAAATAAAATGTAAACTACTGTGATGGAATCCTGCCTTGTTCAGCTGTTTGTCTTTTGCTTAGTGGTCACCTTTGGTACAGGACAGTGGTAGGAAGAAGCCAGTGTGTCCTACAACATAATTTGTGGTTCTAGAGTGGATACAGCCTTTGTCTGGAAGCTCTCCCCTTTCCCATCTAGGGAACACTTTTTACCCATCAAAACTGCCATCTTCTCTGTGAAGCTTCCCTGTTATCCATCCCTCCATCCTCTCCTCTCACAGACTCAACTGTGTATGTGTATTGCCAAAGAGTTAATCTTGCTTTTCTCTGTGCTTCGTTTGTACCTAGTACATCGTCCACTTTTGCACCTAAAACATTCTGTTGTAATGATTTGTTTACATGTCAGTCTTCCTACCAGACTGAGAGCTCGCCAAGGGCAGGAACCATGTTATTCATTATTGTATCCCTGTACCTAGTACAATGCCTGGCATGCAGTTGGATGAATGGGGAAGCAATATGAGCTGCCAGTGCTTGTGCTCTTGGACCAGACCATAGCCCTCCATGCATTTTGCAGGAATATACCTTCACTGTCTCCTCTACATCTCTTCCTGACAATGTGAAATCACTTTTAGCATTTCCTAGTACATGCAAGAGTTCATTTCTTTCTTTCCTCTGCTAAAAGATCTGTCGACTTTTCCTCATACAGTTTCTTCTGCTCTAGTTTTATAAATTTCTTTTTGGCTTATGTCTGTTTAGGATCAGGTGACGTGGCTTCATTTCTCATGACTGAAGCCCGGCAACATAACACTGAAATTCGAATGGCAGTCAGCAAAGTGGCTGATAAAATGGATCATCTCATGACGAAGGTGACTGAGTCAGGGTTGGGGCTGTGTTGAGAGTGGGGTTATGAACAGGGGTATATGTAAATACAAAGCAGCTAGAGCTATAGGTAAACTCTTCTTGGGTTTCCTGTATTCGTAGTAGTTAGTGATTTCCATAGAAGGATAGCTGTAATTTTTTTGGGATCCAGTTAGTAGGAGAAAACTCTAGCTTACATTTGGTGGTTATTCAGAAACTCATTAGCCCCTTTAAAAAAGTGGTCAGATCTTGGGTAAATTGTATTTCTTCATTTTAAACTTTCTCACAAGGTCTTTCTGGCATCCTTTTTGTAGGTTGAAGAGTTACAGAAACACAGTGCTGGTAATTCCATGCTTATTCCTAGCATGTCAGTTACAATGGAAACAAGCATGATTATGAGCAACATCCAGCGAATCATTCAGGTGAGGGTGACTGTGGACAGAACACTCAGCCTCAAGTCTTGCCCATGCTCTCTCCCCAGATATACTACCCTTTAATACCTCCAACCCAAAAATAGCATGTGATAAATGCTACACTGAGTTAAAAAATTCTGGAGAATTCATTATGGCATAATGTGGTCCAACTGACTTATCACTATATAGTCAGAAGGAAACATTGCTTTTTGACCATACTTCAGAATTTTCACTTCATTTTGTAGCCATTTATATACTCAATCCAATGGACCTAGTGATTTGTATCCGTCAAGTATAATTTGACATGTTGTTTTAATTAGCATATCTATGTGGACATAGTTCTAGTTTTTTGTCTCAAAATATGTTAACAATGTTACCTGTCAGTTTAAGTTTATTCCCTTTTATCTGGCACTTTTCTCTTAAGGCATTTAAATTGTACATCATATATTTTGACTTTAGGAAAATGAGAGATTGAAGCAAGAGATCCTTGAAAAGAGCAGTCGGATAGAAGAGCAGAATGACAAGATTAGCGAACTAATTGAAAGAAATCAGAGGTAATGACAGGTATCGGGCCTGGCTGGGATGGACAAGTTAAACCCACATGTTTATTTAGGGCTGTACACATTTCTGTTTCTACCCGTCATGTGAATTATTGCCTGTTTTCCGAGAGGCATTTTGATAGAAAGAGCTCAGTAGGCTGTGACATAAGGCAGACCTGTGTTTGACTCCTGCTCTGCCCTTATTCATTGTGTGGCTTTGGGAATTTTATTTATTCCTGCTGGCCCCAGTTTCCTTATCTGTAAAACTGGTATTAACACTTAGAAAATTCTGGTATCACCTCTTCTTTCTTCTGTGTGGGCTGACTCTATTTTATCAACCAGAACTTAACCAAAACCTCACCGATTCCCGTATAAAACCCAAGCATTTTGTAATTTTTGTAGATTCTTCTGACGATGTGGGGGAGTCAGTGGAGCTTATCACAACACAGCATTTCACTTTAAAAATCATTCTCCCATATTTCTCCTCCCTGATGTTTCATTTCCCACATAGCAGGGTTGGGGGAATGGCTTTCTCTTGTACTCTCCTCCTTCTTGCAGCTTTCTTACTCCTGTCTCTTTCTTTCCTCATTCCCCATTACCACACACCCTTCAAATTCCTCTCCTCTGGCCCGGGTTCCTGCCTCCAAACCGGATTACTGTAGCTCTAAGGAAAGCACTGCTTTTAGATTACTTTTGATAAAGGTACAGAGCAGTGTTGAGGACTGTATGGGCCTTGGGTTGTGCCTGGCATACACTCCATGCTTGGTACATGTTATCTTTTTCTCTGTTTCTTTCACAGATATGTTGAGCAGAGTAACCTGATGATGGAGAAGAGGAACAACTCCCTTCAAACAGCCACAGAAAACACACAGGCAAGAGTATTGCATGCTGAACAAGAGAAGGTAAAGTAACCGGGGAGAGAAAAGCCCAGGTCAGGATGGGTGGAGCTAAGGAGTGGTCCCATCTACATACTTACCAATCAGCTTTCCAGCAGAGTTTCTGCCATCATTGGGAAAAGAACTAGAAATCTCGCAACAGGTTTTTCATATGTCCATCATCCACGTTTCTGTTTTATAATATGCTTTGCAGTAAGTTGACTCAAAAACAATTACTGATCTCAATAATTTGATTAGGATAAGAATTACACAGTTTATTAGAAATTAAGTTTATTCTGTTGACAAAATAAAAGAAAATTTCTATTAATGTCAGGTAACAAATGTGTAAGTGATTTTTAGTGGAATTTAGGTTGTTTAGTTTGTTCCTTTATCTGTGTTCATTCAGTTTGTTTCTTCATCTGTGTCTACCAAAGCATTTTAAAGTACTACTGTTTGACGTCAGTCCTTTTGGAATTAGGAATTTCGACCTGTTCCTGCAGTAGAGTAAGGCAGACTCTAGTGGGTCTTGGGTTAGGATCTACTGATTCTGAAGCCAACTCCTCCTCTCCTTGCTCCAGTGACACTGTTTATCCAGGGTGGATGCCTTCTTGTTTGGGTTGCCACTCTTGAGCTAGGAGATCTTGAACCTTTCATCTGCTGTTTTCTCAGAGGTTTAAGAAATAGTTTGTATTCTGTATTTGCATTTTCCTTAAAAGTGTGAAAAATTGAATGGAATGCTTTTATAACTTGTGTAGTTTACTCAGTGTTTTATAGTCTGTTGATGTTGGGGATTCTTTACTTATATTAAATATCTTACGCTAATCTCTTATGCTTTGTTTCCTTAGCCATAGTATCCAGGCAAGTACTGACTTTGACCCCTTATCCTCAGATAAGCCATGCGTAGCCCTGCACAGCCCTGTCCAGTCCTGACCCTGTTCCATTTCCACTGCTCCTTTACACCATCCCTTGTTTATGTAGCTGACTCCTAATGCCTACGTCAAGATCAGCAGCCTGTGACATTGTTATTGTTAAGTGGTACCCCCCACTAAATGCACTGTTTACTATTTCTCCTTCTTCTACATTTATTTCAGAATGAAAACTAAATATTCTTAAGCCCCATCTCTACAGATTCTAATTTAGCATACCTAGCCAAAGTCTGAATCTGAATTTTTAAAAAGCTGCAGGAATCACTGCTCTTGTCAGTGATTTCTTTTGTTACAATCTCTAGAGGTGGGAGCTGGACACCTTTGTTTTTAATAAAGTGTTCAGCATTTGACTCTCATGTTGAGTATTACTGTTTGTGTGTCTGCGCGTGTGCACATCAATAAAAGTTTATTTACAAAAACAGGCAGTAGGCCAGTTTGGCCCATAGATCATAGTTTGCCAACCCCTGAATCAGCTCATTTATCTACCCAAATGTTTTCACATTGATAAACCCCAAAGATATCTGGCACAATGCATTGACCCTGGTCCATGCTCTATTTATAATAGCAGAAACAGTAGTAGTAATAATAATAACAGTAATCACCACTGACATCTGCCAAATACCCACTATGTTCTAGACACTCTGCTTCACACGGATCTGTTTGAGGGAATCTTCCGGGCTGAGTGTTACTGTTGTTGATGTCTAACTCTAGGGTACCAATCACTACATGCTTCACTTGGTCACTTTTATCTCAGTGAAACTTTTTAGGCCTTGACTCTCCCCTGTTTTTCTTTTGATTGACTTCTCACGAATCTTTCCCCTGTGATCTTTCCTTTTAAAGGGAGATATGTAAGGTCCTTTCATCCCTGGATACAGTTGTCTGCCTTTAAATACAGCTCAGAAAGGTATGGTTCGGTGCTCAATAAATATTTGATAAATGCAATTATTTTTCTGTATGATAGGATTAATATTGCCACATAAAACCACGGGATAATGGTTAAAACTGGAAGGGTTATTAGAGGTCATCTAGTTGAATCTTCTTATTTTGCAAAGGGACAAACCGAGGCCCAGAAAGGATAAAAGACTCCCCTAGGACCATACTTCCAGTCAGCTGTGTTCTTTTTCCTATGTTAAATTGCCATCTCTCTTTGGTGCTATTTTCCTGCTTCTAACTTGAATACTTTTTTTCACTTGTTTCTCTGAACTCTTGGTTCTTCCTATCATCGTTCTTTTTCCCCCAGCTTTCCGTGGCAAGCATTTCATCCAGGGTGGGAATCAGAGAGCCGTCCCACCCACTGTGTAGGTTTTTGGTGTTTTCCTTTCTCACTTGATATTGTGCACAGTATCTTTTAGAAAAAAATCGTAATTTTATATATGTAAATACACACATACACATATATACACATGCACATATATACACATACTTTTTTTCTGATTATAAAATTTACATCTGTTCATTCTGGAAAATTTAGAAAATACAGATAAGCAAACATAAAATATAAGTCACCCATAATCCTTTCACTCAAAAATAATCATTGTTATTTAATAATATATTTTTCATTCCTTTACTGTTTTAATTTTTATGCTTCTTTTATTTTTTTTAAATTTATTTATTATTTACTTATTTTTAAATTTTCATTATTTATTTATTTAGTTAGTTATTTTTAGAAATGAGGTCTTACTATGGTGCCTGGGCTGGTCTCAAACTCCTGGCCTCAAGCAATCCTCCTGCCTCAAGTGATCTTCCCTCCTCAGCCTCCCAAATAGTTGGGATTATAGGCGTGAGCCACTGCACCCCGCTGGGAATTTTTGTGCTTCTAAGAGGCCTTTCTAAAGACCTGAGATAAAAAGAGCTTTTGGGTGACCTTCCACTCTGCTTGTCTTTTGGCGAGACAGTGACCGTCCATTCCATTGCTTTTCCTTTGAAATTTATCCCTTCTGGTGGTCTGGCTGCTACAAGGCCTTGTGAGAGTGGTACTTGTTCGGATATTAGTGAGCTCTCTGAGCTCTGAGTTACTTCAGTTTTCATTAGCCCATTTGAAAGAGGACAGTGAGTAAAACCTTCATTCTTCTTGGGACAGATGGAAGCCACTCATATCTGGAAGTTCTAGATGTCATTTGTGTTTAACAGGTGAAAACCTAAGGCTGCCGAACAGCAAAAAATAAGTATCTAGAGCTTACTCCAAAAGTCACATATACTCTCAGATGCTCATACATAGCCTATTTATTTTAATTTTATATACAATTTTACTTTGTTTTATTTCCCCTACCTTTAGGAGAGTCAAAATATCAGATTTTATTTATTCATTTATTTTGAGACAGAGTCTCACTCTGTGCCCGGGCTAGAGTGCCGTGGTGTCAGCCTAGCTCACAGCAACTTCAAACTCCTGGGCTCAGGCAATCCTGCTGCCTCAGCATCCCGAGTAGCTGGGACTATAGGCATATGCCACCATGCCCGGCTAATTTTTTATATATATTTTTAGTTGTCCAGCTAACTTCTTTCTATTTTTAGTAGAGACAGGGTCTTGCTCTTGCTCAGGCTGGTCTCGAACTCCTGACCTCGAGTGATCCTCCCACCTCAGCCTCCCAGAGTGCTAGGATTACAGGTGTGAGCCACCATGCCTGGCCAAAATATCAGATTTTAAATGGAAGCTAGAAAACTGATAAAGGCTTTGGAATAAGGCAAGGAATAAGTATGTTTAAAACAGGTGGGCACAGTGAACACTGTAAGGAGGGACAAATGATAAGAAAGTGTACAACTATAAAAATTTATGTATAGTAGAAAAGTATAGGAGCAGTATGCTTTTGGTACAAATGGTAGTAGCAATATAATAGTATAGGAAAGATAGTCCAACCCCAGAAATACATAGATTTCAAAATTCAAGACTGGTTGTCTGCAGAGCAACCACTCACTGTCTTTTCTGTCATCTGATTTCTCCTATATATGATGGGAGCGTGTCAGTTCAGGTGAAATGGATATGGTATTTGTCATTTGTTTACCATTCCTTTTTATGGACTATTCTTTTAATCGTCATCGTTATTACCCTTAACACACAGAATATCATTAGAGGGTTTTCCAGAGTAGTCATTTCAGTTTTATCAGATGTTCCCTAAGAATATTTAGGTCCTTTAGAGTGAAGTAGAGCCCCTGTTTGGCTAGTACAGAGCACCATTCAAAATACATTGAGCAGTCAAGGAAGCCGAAGTGTTCCCTTTTTTTATTAGCTCTGTTCTTCCAAGGTCACCCAAAGCAGTTACTCTCATGTGACCGGTCTTTACAACTTTACAGTACTACTAGTAGTACAGTACTTCGGAAAGAGATTGTAGACTCAGAAGTTGACTACCTTTGAAGGCTTTCAATTTAAATTCAAAAATATCCTTTTCTTATTATAAAAAATACATGTTCATTATAGAAAAGTTAGAAAATGTCAGGAATACCATTTTGTCATCTGTCAGACTGTCAGAAATTTAAATTTTTGACAAGTTTTGGTGAGACTGGTAGGAGTGTAGAATGGTTCATGGAGGGGAACTGATGATGTACAAAATTACAGAAGCATTTACTCTTCGATCTAGCAGTTCTGCTTCTGGGAATCTCATAAAGGCACACCTGCACTCAAATGAAGCAACATGTGTCCAGGGTGACTCATTGGTATCTTGTTGTCTAATGAGAAAAAACTGGAAACAATCCAAGTGTCCTACAATAGAAAATAAACTATGTGGTATATTCACATGGTGGAATACCATGCAGTTATTAAAAAAAAAAAAGGAGGAAGATCTATATATACTAATACAGAGTGTTTGCCACCTTTGTATGTGAAAGGGGGAGAAATAAAAATCATATTAGTATTTGAATAAAGAATCACTTTATACAAAATGCAAAATAAATTATTATATGGTTACCTTTGTGAGGCAAGGAAGAAGAAATAGATGGGGATAGGTATGGAAACAAGATTTCCCATTGTTTACTTTTTTCTATCTTTTTAATTTTTGAGCATAAGAAACATCTTTTCAAAAAAATTATTTACAGAACGATATATATATATGTATATATATAAAGTCTGACAAGCAAAAAGAAAACATAAAGGACCCATAATTCTATCTAGATTACTACTAAAAAGCATATGTCATTCAAGCTCTTTTTCATATAAATAAATGTTCCATTTTATAAAAATGAAATTATATCCAACATTATTTGATAATCTACCTGTGTTCTTCATTTAACAATAGATTGTGACTATATTCCATGCCACTAAATATTCTTTTACAAAAGCATTTTTAATAGCTGCATACAGAATAGATATATAATAATTTGCTTAATCAAGCCCATTTTCAGCATTTTATTTTAGTTTTCCATGCTTTTATGACTATAAACAATGCTACATTTGAACATCTTTGTAGAAAAATTTTTTGTATTAACAATCTTGTATAATATTTCCTAAGGACAAATTTCTGCAATTGAATTCTTGGAGTCAGAGACTTTGTACATTTTAAGGCTTGAATTTGGTTTAATGCAGGTTGAAGGTAGCCTTAACTCCCTTCCTGTCTACGAGTTCAGTCAGCGTAGAATTATGTGAGGTTGGGTCATCACATAGAGACAAAGAACATCTGTGTTTAAAGTGATGTCTTGTTTTCTTACTATTCAGGCTAAGGTGACAGAGGAGTTAGCAGCAGCCACCTCACAGGTCTCTCATCTGCAACTGAAAATAACTGGTCACCAGAAGAAGGAAACAGAGCTGCAGATGCAGCTGACAGAAAGCTTGAAGGAGACAGACCTTCTCAGGGGCCAACTCACCAAACTGCAGGCAAAGCTCTCAGGTAAGTACTCAGTGTGGCATGCTGGAATTTTTGTCATTTAAATTTAAGAAATTGAACTATTTTCTTCCTCTCAGTCCTTTTGGCACAATGCTTATGAAGTTTGTGAAGAACTGAGCCAAAAATTAAAGTGGACCAAGATAAAACCTGCAAGGTTGTTAGACACAAAGAACAGAAAAAGAACTGACTATTCATTTGGAATTGATCAGTTGCCACAGTTCCCCTTTGTTTGGGGAAGCGTTGCCTTCAATATCTTTGGTACTTACGATTGGCCTCAAATGCCTGAAATGTTGTTCTGGCTCATGACTCAGTGGAATTTTAAGAAAGAAGTGCTTCTTCTTGTGGTTTCCTCTTTCCTAGAAGATGGATTGCAACTCTTCAGCCCGGCACTCACAGCCCCTCCAGCTTGGCTTATCTCCCATTATACTGCCCAATTCCTCCTGGCTCTGGCCATACCAGCAAACCTGGCAACTCTTCAGCATGTTCTGTAGTTCCTGTCTTGCTTTTTATCCATGCTATTCTCTGGACTTGGTATGCCCACCATCACCAGTATTTGCCTTCAGTCTTCTCCAAAATCTGCCTCTTTTAGAAGCTTTCCCAGTTTTTTCTAGGACATTCGATCTCTTTCTCAACATCTTTATCTCTCAGTACATTATTGTGACCATTATCACAGTTAGCCTTTGATAAACACCATTTAAATGTCTCTTCCCCTCCAGAATGCAAGCCCTTTAAGGGCAAGGATGGTATTTTGCTCATTTCTATAAAGTCCCTTCCTCCATATTAGTGTTAGTTCAGTGCCTGGCATAAAGGTAGTGCTTAAGATATGGTGATTGGATAGAAGATTTGTGAAGAGCAGCAGGTTGATTCATCTGCATTGGTGTATAGAAACAAATGTGGAGGGCACACATGGGACCAGTGGGTAGCAAGTAGCTGAAGCAACAGCAGAGTTCGGCAGAAGCAGAAGTTCATTCGCCTAACATAGAGAACTCAAAAACAATGACTGCAGATGGTAGAGTGCTACCTTGTAGAGCATGACTTAGGCCCATATGAGACAAAATATGTGTTATATAATCTTAGATTTGAATGTTGTACAGATATCTCATTTCTGCTTTTATGGTGCCTTATGACAATTACCTCAAGGGCCATAAGAGTCAAAAGTGTTCCAAACAAATAAATTTTGGTTAATTAAATTAAAAAAAAATTCCAAGTAGCTTTATTTGAGAAGGGATGTTTTGAAACCAAACTCTTGGTAGACTGTCTCAGCTACCAAGAAAGTTGAGACTATCCTACCTAGGCCGTGAGAAAGGGCCTGGATCTGTTTTGAAGGTGGTCCTGACTACTTGGAACATTTCTTTTCCATTTTGTATGTGTAGAAGGTGATACATAGATATAGAGATGACTTTCTACAGGATAAATATGGGTTGGTGGGGAAGTAAGCTTATGGCTTGATAAACCTTATTGCTGGTCAGCGAGGTGATATGGAAAAAGTGAGCAAAGGCTGCTTGTGTGGTGGGATTAGGAGATGGAAGCAGGAAGCTTTGAACGCTGCTGGGATAACACATAGCCCACTGCAGCTGTGGTTTTGCAGCCAAGTCTCTCTGCTCCTATATTCCAGAGCTCGAAGAAACCTCTGAGCAAGCACAGTCCAGATTCAAAAGTGAAAAGCAGAGCCGGAGACAACTGGAACTCAAGTTAACATCCCTGGAGGAGGAACTGACCGACCTTCGAACTGAGAAGGAATCCCTGGAAAAGGTAAGTTCTGCAACCCAAGTTTCTCTGTTGGACCCGTGGGCCAGGATTAGTTGTTTAATAAACATTTCAATTTTCCTTTTAAAAATTACAATAGTTTGTGCTCACTGTAACAAAAACAAATAATAAAGAAAAATATAAAATTAAAAATTTTATCTTTTATCCTTTTCCCCTCTCTAATCTCATACTTTAGAGGTGACAAATATAAACAATATGCGATCATTCCAAATTGTTTTCTGTATGTGTATAACATATACTCACACATGTACATATACCAATAATATTTTTTAACAATGATGGGATCATGTTTAATGCTTTTTAAAAAAATATTGTGGACATCATATTACATACTAATGAGATCTTTCTCACTCTTTTTAACTACTGCGTAGTAGTCTAATGTGAGGCTGTACCATTATTTATTTAATTATTCACCTATTGTTGGATATTTATGGTTCTATTTTTTATTATTTCAAACATTGCTGCTATGGGCATCCTCATATTATATACTGTTTTTGTGAATTTGTTTGAGTATTCCCATACGATGGATTACTTGAATTAGATCGTGGGATCAAAAGGAATGCTACACATCCAAATTTTTTATAAATATTGCCAGCTTATTCTTAAAGAGGATACACTTCTAGGACTATGTGAGTGAGCCCATTTTGCCATTTTCTTCCCAACTACCTATATTACTTTTTCTGATCTTTATTAGTTTAATGGGTAAAATAATTCTATCTTGTTTTTAATATGTATTTTTATTAGTAGTAAAGCTTTCATATATTTAATACCTATTTATATCTCCTCTGTGAATTCTCTTTTTAATGCCTTTTACCCTCTTTACTATTATTAATATTAGTTTGATTTATAAACCCTCTTAAGGGTATAAATCCTTTGTCAGTCATAGGTGTTGTATTTTTCTGGTTTGCTGTATTTTACCTTTATTAATATCTTTTGTTGGTTAAAATTTTAATATCAGGGTAATACTAGCCCCATTGAACAAAGTGGAAACATTTCTATCTTTTTCTATGTTCTGAAACAGTTTAATATGAAAAGAACAAACTGCTCCCAAGGCTTCAGTAAAACTCACTAGTAAAGCTGTTTGGGCCTAGTGCCTTTTTAGGGAGTAAATCTAGGCTTGTGTTTATAGTTTCTTCAATGGTTTTTATCATTTTTGGGTTTTTTTCCTAAAATCAATACTTTCTGATCTTTTTGCTGTTTTCATTTTTTTTTTGTTGTTATAGATACTACTACAGTGACCATCCTTGTAATACAATCTTTATGAACATGACTTATTGCTTTCTTAAGATAAATTAAAATTTGCAGAATTTCTGGATATGCCTATTTTTAAAGGCTTTCACAGGATTGCCATCCAAATAAATATCCATTTATTTTCCTCCCAGCAGGGTATGAGAGTGTCTGATTTCTTATACCCTCACCAAAGTTAGGATGTTCCCCAATTCTTAATAGAGTGGTAGATAAAACTCTACTTATTTTCCTTCTCTTTGTCACAATTTTCTTCACTCAGTAGCCAAGAATATTAAATACATAAGGAAAAGTTAAACTAAAAAATGAACCGTTTCCAGAAATGGCATAAGGACCCAGCTCGATCAATGACTACCACCACCACCACCATTCCCTTTTATCCTCTGTTAACCAGCTAGAGCTGATGATGGTTTTCTTGTTCCTAAGAACCTTTCAGAAAGGAAAAAGAAGTCAGCTCAAGAGCGTTGTCAGGCCGAGGAGGAGATAGATGAAATTCGCAAGTCATACCAGGAAGAATTGGACAAACTTCGACAGCTCTTGAAAAAGACTCGGGTGTCCACAGACCAAGCAGCTGCAGAGCAGGTAATGGGAAACTAAAGTACTTTAGAGATAAATGAAAAGTGTGAAGGACTCAGAGAGAAAAGCTTCTAGTTTCTTCCTTATCCTTTTGGATGACATTTCTCATAGTTGATACTCTCACTTTGGAGAAAGGTGGAAAAAATAATCCAAATATATGCAGGAGAGGCCAGGCACAGCGGCTCACACCTGTAATCCTAGCACTTTGGGAGACTAAGGTGGGAGGATTGCTGGAGCCCAGCAGTTTGAGGTTGCAGTGAGCTATGGTGATATCACTGCACTTTAGCTGGGCGACAGAGCGGGACTCTGTCTCAAAATAGAAAAAAACCAAAAAACCAAATATATGCAGGAGAGCCAGGAATCAAATGTCGAATCTTATCAAATGATGAATTTTCTTTCCTTTTTTAAAGCTTAGTTAATATTTAATTACATAAGTGAAAATGAAAAACAGTCTCTTTACAAAAAATTCCAAACAGGGTAGGTCCAAAGTCCTCAACCACCAGACACCATCCTTCATGCACATTGTCATTCTTGAAAAGAAGAGATTACTTTAGGTAATCAGAAAAGGAAACCAGGGATAGTGGTAGGACACAACTGGATCGCTAATCCATGTGACAGCAATCTTTATCATTATAAGTTTAAAATTCATATGTGTAGATCTGTTTAATTAGTGCATCGATACCCTCAATTTGATCACCTCTGGAAATTTTGGCAAAAAAAAGTTTCTGAACCTATAAAGCTTAGGGTTGAGACCCTGAAAAGTCATTAGGGCCCTGCCTCTGCCTGGTTGAAGCACCTTTTGGGGTCCTGACAACCAATGACATCTTCCTACCTACGTTTAAAAAGTACATTTAGGCCGGGTGTGGTGTCTCACGCCTGTAATCCTAGCACTCTGGGAGGCCGAGGCAGGAGGATCGTTTGAGCTCAGGATTTCGAGACAAGCCTGAGCAAGAGCAAGACCCTGTCTATACTAAAAAAATAGAAAGAAATTAGCTGGACAACTAAAAATATATATAACAAAGTAGCCGGGCATGGTGGTGCATGCGTATAATCCCAGCTACTTGGGAGGCTGAGGCAGTAGGAACGCTTGAGCCCAGGAGTTTGAGGTTGCCGTGAGCTAGGCTGACGCCACAGCACTCTAACCCAGGCAACAGAGTGAGACTCTGTCTCAATAAATAAATAAAGAAAGAAAGAAACAAACAAACAAACAAACAGTACATTTACTATAAAAGTAATGGGGGTCTTTTAAACAGTTGTTACCTGGTTAAATCCAGCTGTTACCTTATTCTTTTGCCTTATGAAGTGTAGGCTTCCCTAGGTGCAACAGGACTCCTCCAGGATGATACTGTTGTTACTTTCTCTTGGCAGCTGTCTTTAGTGCAGGCTGAGCTACAGACCCAGTGGGAAGCAAAATGTGAACATTTGTTGGCCTCTGCCAAGGATGAGCACCTGCAACAGTACCAGGAGGTGTGTGCACAGAGAGATGCCAACCAGCAGAAGCTGATACAACTTCAGGAAAAGGTAGATGTTTTCCTTAGGCCAGACAGCTTAGGCAGCTCAGTTCATTTGAGACAAGCAGGCTGTTTGAGTCCTGTCAATCCTTTTGAACCTAAAAAATGTTAATAGCTAGAAAACAAAACCACACTTGTTTAACTCTATCTAGGTCTATCTGATTATCTTTCATATACTTATTTGGGGTAACAGATTGGTGACCTGGAAAAAGAAAAAAACAGCACTGGTGTTCTAGAACATGTTTTCCATTATTATTTGATCCTTCATTTATTAAGCAAATATTTCTTGAGTGTCCTTTGTATTCCAGCCACTGTGTTAGAGGAAGGGAATACAAAGAACTCTGCCTTCAAGTATCTCACAGTCAAGAAAGGGAAACAGAGAGAAACAAGATATACCTTAAGGGCTCTGGGGCCAAGAGAAAGTACCTAGGGGAGCTGGGAAGGCTTCCCAAAGGGGGTGACATTTGAGCAGAGCCAAGAAGGACAAGTAGCTTTGGTGGGCAGAGATGAAGGCAGAACGTCCTGAGCAAAGGCATTGAGATGGGATGGGGTATGGTGGGATCATCAGGCATGAAAAGGAAAGAGATCGGATGTGGCTTAGGGTCATGGTATGAAAGTCCCATATCTGGAGGTCAGTTTCTTTCCTTCAAGTATCCAGATGAAAACTTGTGACTCAGAGATCTTAGAGGCAATCTTGTAGGTAAATTAGGTTACTGCTAATGCTGAATATTTATGTCTGTATGACTAAAGTTACTTCCCCCTTCCCCCTGTGCTCTTTTTGTCATTATATTTTTGATCTGATTGGGAACAGAGCAAGTGACCTTGTTGGGAGAGACGAAGTGAAGTCGTGAGTTGAAATTGAGTGATAAGGAAATAGAGTGCTCTGAGTCAGAAGGTCTAGGTTGGGGGACAGTCACCAGCAGGCCTAGATGAGGGTAAGACTTGAGGCTCAGGATGGTTCTCTTTGCCTTGGGTTTTTGACCTTCACCTGGTAGTCCAGGTTTCCGAAGCCACAGCCACAGTCTGTTGTTTTGCAGTGTTCGGCCCTCCAGACCCAAGTCACAGCCCTCACAGAGCAAAATGAACAGCACATTAAGGAATTGGAGAAGAACAAGTCCCAGAAATCTGGGGTTGAAGCTGCTACTACTGACCCCTCAGAGAAGGTGAGCTGGTGTTTCAAAGACGAAGCAAACCCTTTCATAGCAAGGATTGAATGCGTATATGAAGCATTCAGAAGGAAAGTGGCCAATATGTTAGTAGCATTTTTTCTAACTTTAGTGATGCACCACTTGTCTAACTTAAAAATTAACCCTTTGGAACCTACCACTCTGGTGACAAACCCCAAAGGGCCCTATCATTCTGAGATTTTGACAGATTTGGGAAGTGCCTCTAAATTACAGGAGAGGAATAGGGGATGGGGAGTGTGCCGAGCATCCACTAGCCACTAATCCCTGTAGTGTGTGGCAGTTCTCAGTAGTGTTCATGGTGGGAGGTATCAATAAATGGTCTTTAGCAGTCTTGAGCTCACATACCACAGCTTGCCTGCCCTTGATAGGTAACTGTGATGGCCAGCCCTTCTGTCAAAGTCCTGCTCATTGTTTAATACTGTTCTCTCCACGGTGACACCAGCTGTGTCCCACCAAGAGTTCTAAGATGGCTTTATTTTAGCCTTCCAAACCCCTCTCTGGAATTTAAATGCATCCCTAATTACTTGATTTTGGCAGCATATATTTTGATGTTCACACAGGTCAAGAAGATCATGAACCAGGTGTTCCAGTCTTTGCGGAGAGAGTTTGAGCTGGAAGAGTCTTACAATGGCAGGACCATTCTGGGGACCATCATGAACACGATCAAGGTATGTCCGGCCAGCCGTAGATTATTTCACTGGAATGGGTATTTGTTGCTGAAGTACCTTCTAAGGGTCATGAATAAAAAATTATTCAAGACCATTCCTCAGTAATTAGGATGCCTGGAGTGACTCGACAGATGCGGTCAGCCATTTGTGATAGGAAGAAGCGAAGTCATTTGACCAGCTGTGTCGATGAGGACTGCAGAACTAGGAGCGGCTGCTGTGTTCCTTTCAGTTACCGTCTCCTCCTCCTTGGCTTTTGAACAGATGGTGACTCTTCAGCTGTTAAACCACCAAGAGCGAGAGAAGGGAGACAGCAGCAGTGAAGAAGAAGAGGAAGAGGAGCAGCCGCAGAGCCCTTCCCAGGAGCAGACGGCCACAGACAATTCCGCGCTGCCTCAGGCACCCCTGGATAGGGAGAGGCAGGAGCCCCCCATGGTGCCATCAGAGCAGGCAGTGGAGGAAGCTGTCCCGCTGTCCCCTCGGGCCTTCCCCCCTCCCCAGGATGATGCACAGAGAAGGGAAGGGGGGCCCTCAGAAGCAGAGGTGCTCTCAGAGCTGCAAGATGGTTCCCTCCCACCCGACCTGGCTTGCGCCCCATCCCACAGAGTTCTGGGGCCCCCAACTTCGATTCCACCTAAGCCTCCTGGCCCTGTAACTATGGACTATGAATGTGAGGAGACACTTGCCGCCAGCCCACTGGCATCTAAGCCCGATAGCTCACTGGGAAACGTCTGTGTCAGGGAAGTGACCCCGGAGGGCCCACTGCAAGAAAGCTCCATGGGACCGTCCCTGACTTCAGACCCCGAGAAAGGGGACCCACTGGCCGTAGGGCTGCCCGAAAGCCCAGGAGGAGAGCTTCAGCCCCCAGAGCTTAATAAAGATGAGGATGTCACTAGCTCTACTGGTCCCTCCGAACAGCTGTCAAGCACAGAGGCAGGATCTGCAGCCGCAGGAGCAGCCCTCAGCCCCAGCCATCGTTCTCAGCGTTCCAGGTACATGCGTCTGAGCACAGTTTCAGGGATGGGAGGCTACATGCGGTAGTTGTTCCTGTTTTTTCCAGGGCCAGCAACTCATCTCTCAGAGACTGACTGATTTACTTACTTGATCATTTGTTCACTCATTCATGTATTTATTCAACAGCACTGTGTACAAGGCTCTGTGGTAGGCACTGTGATAGTGTGGTAGGCAAGGCAGATTTGGTTCTTGAGTTTAAGGAGCTTATAGTCTAGTGGGGAAGACAAATACGTACTTACATAGTGTAAAAATGTGATAAGTGCTTAAAAAAAGAAACACTATAATAAAGAATAAAGAGGGAGTTGCTCTACTTTAGACAGGGTGGTTAGGGAAGGATTCTGAGAAGGTAACATTTAAACTGAGACCTAAGGGATGGGAAGGAGCAGGAACAAGAGAGTGTAGAAAGAGAGAACCGCACATGCAAAGGCCCTGTGGTGAGAGGGGACATGACACAATCAAGGAACTAAAAGAAGGCACAGCAAGTAGGAGGAGAGTGGTGTTAAGTTGAGGTTGGAAAATTAAACAAGGCCTGGGATACATGAGACTTTATGTTGCTGTTAAAAGTTTGGACTTTAAGTGCAGTGAGAAGCTATTGAAGGGATCTAAACAGAAGACTGATGTGGTCTGATTTCTCAGTTTTACGAGACAGCTCTGGCTGTAGGTTACGGAGAGGTCAACAGCATGAGGAGGCCAGCGCAGGATGTGGGAAGAGACAGTGGCAGTGGAGGTGGGAGGAATTCCTGAGCAGTCCTTGCTGTCGGCTTCTTACTCAATGCCCAGTGACCCTTGTAGCTTGCTGGGTACTGTGACCTGGATTGCGAACAACATTTTCTATGGCTTGATTTTCCTTCAGTCTCTCTGAGGATGAAGAAGATGAGCTATTTAAAGGGGCGACTCTGAAAGTTCCAAGGCCTAAAGCACAGCCTGAAGAGGAGGATGAAGATGAGGTGGTAAGGAGATCCCAGGCACTGCCACGTCCTTATACCATCACCTGGGGGCCCCTCCCCACTAGAGCTGAGAAGAGAAACGGAGTCTGTTGGTGGCCCACTGCCTGGACTCTGTGTGCAGGGCCCTGTGGGAGCAGGCTTGGGGCTGAGAGGGGGCAGCTCTGTAAGCAGAGCAGGGATGGTCAGATACCACTTTTCTCTTGAAAAAGAATCACAGTCTCTGACCATGCAGGAATTATTCCCACTGGAAGTGAGGAAAGTTGGGCTGCTTAGTCCTACATTGGAATATCAAAGCCTCAGGTTTCCCCAGATCTGCCAGGATATTATTTTTATCTTATAATTGGAAGGGACTTTGAAGATGATCTTGTCTGGCATCCTCATTCACAGACAAAATTAATTGAGGCGCAGAAGGATGATTTACCTGAAGCCACAGAGTGAGTTAATGGCAGGACCAGGACTAGGACTAAAACCCTAGGCTTGTATTAAGACCATCTGTTTCTGAGCTTTTTCTGCTTACTCAGCCTGCTTTCCAACCTGCTGCCTTGTTTTGTCATCACAATGTCCCTGGGCAGAAGATGGATTCAGGACTAATAGCACAGCCTTGCTTTACAGAGAACGAGAGTGAAGCCCAGGAAGGGAAGTTGCTGATAGAGCCTGAATTAGAGCCCCAGTTCCTGCATCTGCTGTTCCCCATTGTGCTATGTTACAACGTTTCTGGCTGTCACTAAGCCATTTTGACTGATGTGATGGGAAGTTCACTGGTACAAAACGTGTGTGGGGAATACAGATGAGCTTAAGGCTCAGTCCATCCCAGGGACAGAACATCAGGGTGAATCAGGCAAAAAAATCCCCTCATGTATCAGTCAAAGTGGGTTTTGCCTTTTTCCAAAACCTTGGGAAGACAGCTATCAGGGATCTAAGATCCAGCTCATATGAACCAGAGTCCTTCCCTCTTGCCTGTGTTCCTTTGGAAAAAACGTGCCAGTTTCTTCTGGTAGCTTTTCTCTCCAAGAATTAAATTTTCATTTGAGAACCCTGAATACAAATTCTGCACTTAAAAAGAAAAAAAGAAAAAAAAATTGAGTATCCTGAGTGACTACCCGAAATATAGTTGAAATTTTTAAATTAGCAAGTATATTATTGGTATTAATACTAATACCACCAAGTTAACATCTACGTCTTAGGTATTCTGAAAACTACTCCACAAATGTGCCCATTAAATCTTCTACTACTCCAGTGAGGTAGGCACTTTTATTCCATTTTATAGATCAGAGGACTGAGGCTCAGGATGATCAAATAACGTAACTAAGGTTACATAGCTGGTAAATATAGAGCTAGAACTTTAGCCTGGACGAAACAGAAGCCGTGAGCCACACTGGAAAATCCTAGGCCAGGTGCGGTGTGGCTCACACCTGTCATCCCAGCACTTTGAGAGTCCTAGGCAGAAGAATCGCTTAAGCCCAGAAGTTGTTGGCTGCAGTGAGCTATGTCTGTGTCACTGCATTCCAGCCTGGAAATGAGATCTTGTCTCTTAAAACAAAACCAAAAAATCCTATACTGTCAGAGTTTAGAGATCGCTTCCTTGATGCCCAGAGAGAAGTACTAGGTCTGTTAGTTGGCAGTGGTGATAGGATTAGCCCAGAGACTGCTATACACTCCTTTGGCCTGGCTTTGTGAAGAGCGGTCCTGGTCAGCAGTGGCTCACCAGAGCAGAAAATACCTTAGTAGAGACTATTCATTTCGTGCCTGTCTCTAGCATAGATCCCTGCTATACACCCCCACCTCCCATGGGACCCGTTTCCTGCTGATCCAGAGTTACGAAAAGGGTGGGTTTCTCATGGCCCGTTAGTACCCTCTATCCCCCTGGTTGGAGGAAGCAAGGGCGGGGCCAGAGAAGCTAGGCACGTGGGAGGCTGTGGCCCTGTGTTCTTCATTCCTTGGGAGTCTCCACTTGGGAATGTGGCCAAGCCTCTAAATTCAACTCTGTCTCAAATGATGGGATCCCATCCAGATCCAGTTGGGCCACCTTAGGCCACAACAACAGTGTTTTTTCAAATGTGACTGTATTCTGCCCAGCCTCCCTTCATCTTCCCACATCCTGTGCTCATCTGAGGCCTGCTCTGCTCCTCGGTTTCTTTCTCCTACTCCCATCTCTCCTCCTTGACCCTTCTTTCTGTACATGCAATGTTTAAATTACCATGAGAGGAAAACCTGTCAATTCATGTGCTTCACAAATAAATGACACAATTAGCCAAACAAAGTTGGTCTTTTGTCTCTGTTGAAAGATTGCTTCCCTTCTCGGCATGCTTGTCTCAGCTTTATCTGGAAGCCTAGGTTTGCTGGCCTCAGAGTCGGTCCTTCCAGTACAACTTCTTTTGCAACCCAGAACCGGGAACGGAAGTTGGATCACTTCACCTCATAGGTGGGAAGTCCAGCCGGCACAGGGACAAGTGAGGACTGACTACTCTTTCCTGTTTTGTCAGAGCATGAAGGGACGCCCGCCCCCAACACCCCTTTTTGGAGATGACGATGATGACGATGACATTGACTGGCTGGGATGAAGACCCAGGAAACTGGTGCAAAGATTTCTCTACAACCCTTCCCTAAGCATGATTTTGCACAGCCAACCCTAGGTGTAGGTGAGCCACGGGGGAGGTCAAGGTGAGCATTCTGGGGACAGTAGTTCGGGCATCTAAATTAGCCACCTTCTGAGCCCCCTGTCTCACCTGGTGAAGAGGAGCATGACCCTGTCTTCAGAAGCGAGCTGGAGAAAGGACTGGTAGGTTCCCCTCCAGCCAGTCACCTGCAAGATTCCTGCTCTCTTCCAAGCTTTTTTTTTCTTCATTAACTCTCAGACTGACCTGGGAGCCCTCCTCTGCCTGCCTCCCAGTGCTCAACTGCCTCAGCAACAAGACCTGTCACCTGCACTGAGGTCTCCCTGGTAGAACGAAGGGGAGATGACACCGTCTAAGTCCCAGTGCAGTTAACAGCCTGGCCTGCAGTCCTGGGACATGCATCTTTTTCTCTGCCTTAAATCTGATACAAGAGGTCAATGAATATTTGCAATTAAAACTAAAATAAATGTCTGTAATGAAACTTGACTCAAGCCCATGGGAAGAAACTGCATTTGGTTCCAAGGGCTGTCTGTGTTCCTCTTTGGGATTTTAAGGGTAGGAGTCATAACCGATCTGGATCAGTTAACATGCACAAAAGCATTATGACATATTCCCTTTGGTACCTAACCCTGGAACTTTTAGGCTTTCAAAGAAAGTCACCATTCTGCTTTCCCAGCTCTTCCCGGGGGCATTGCGGTTATCCGAGGACCAGTCCTGTTGTTCTCTTGCTCCTGCAGGCTTGGTCCTACAGCCCGGAAGCCATGCAGAGAAGGTGGGAGGGTCCCTACTTTCCATTATTCATAGTACTTGAGGGATTCTTCACTTAGAGAGCAGTTTCCATGCCTCTGAACTCAGGGGACCAGGACTAATGCAGAGAACAGCAACAGGAAAATATTTGTAGTCATTTTATTTATTCTAGGATCTTCTAAAAACCATGCAACCAGTCTTAAAAAATAGAATAATTTTAATAAAAATGTTCCCTGATTTCAAATGTTCATAAGATAGGAACTCAAATTCCACTCCAACTGTCCTGACATCGTCCTTGAAAGCTTTGTGTCTGTCTCCCAGATGTGGGCCTGGGAGGCAGTGAGAACTACCATTTAATACTTTTTGTTGAACAAACAGGCACCGCTGTCTGGTACTTCACACAGGTATCTTGTCTCCAGCAACATTGCCAAAGACACCACTGTTACCCATTTTATAGAGAAAATTGAGGCCTTAGAGAGATAAAGTAACTTGTCCAAGGTTACACAGCTAGTAAGCAGCAGAACAAGAATTCAAATCCTGGCCATCTGATTCCAGAGCCTGGGCTCTTGGGCCAGCACAGCAGTGTCCCCTGCCTCACTGGCACTGGGCTGGGGGAAGGGACAGTGATGCTTTTAGAAATACAGGTTCCTAGGCCCTACCATGAATCTCGTGAAATAGAATTTCCACTGTTAGGATAAAACACAAAGAGCACAGGCTTTTCAGTTTCCACGATCTGCATTCACAGCCCTGCTCCACTGGGTGCTGCGTGGCATTAGCCAAGTTACCCCCTCAGCTGCCACCCCCTCATCTGAGTTGATGAAGAAACAGACTTGGGCCAGGCTGCCTGGTCTGAACCCTGGGTCTGCCACTTATTAACTAGTGACTTTAACTTCTCTGTGCCTGTGCTTCTCATCTCCGAGATGAAGACAGAAATAGTTTCTACCTTATTATGAGGATTAAATGAGTTAATATTTGTAAAGTATTTAGAACACTGCCTGACAATAAAGCACCATATAGGTGGTGTTTGTTAAATTAAAAAAAAAATTAACTAGGGGAATTACCATTGTTTGTGACCGGGCTCTGAAGAATGTTGAAATGAGGGCAATGGATTGCCTACTAGGTCTAACCCTATACTCCCTATCTCTAAAGCACAGATTCTTAAAAATTTTTTTAAGCGTCCTACGCTATAAAAGCCACAAATGTATCACACTTCAAGAGACTGTATCAAACTGAAGAGGTAGCCAGTCATCCCTGGAGAGGCCATCTCAGTAGTGCCCCAGGGAAAGGAGCCTTAGCTGGCCAGGACTTCGAGGTGGATTGTCGGAAGTTCCATCAGCAAGACTACGCTGGACTTTAGGAATCTTGTATTTACTGAGACACTGGGCAGCTTTCTAATTCCCTGCAAACATGGGGGAAATGCATTGATCCATCCTAAAGGTGTCACGCACTCTGCTTCCTGTGAGTTATTATAAATTAAAAAGTGGTTATTATATTTTTTGTTTCTGCCCTCAGGGAGAGAAGGTACTAATTAATAATCATACCAATGCAGGTATTTATAGGCTGTGTGACAGTTACTTATAGCACCCAATTAATGCTTGTTCCATGAACAAAAGAATGACTGCTGCCTAAGTTGGCATTCTGAAGTGTCCACCTGTGGGCACAGCGTTTCAGGGCTGGTTTCCCTGAGCACAGTTGTCTTCGTAGCAGATGGGCAGACTCCATCCTTGGACAGCCTTGTAAAGAGCACTGCCAGCTCCATTCGCCCCACTCAGCTCCTGCAGTTGTTATACGTGTTCACGTGCTTGCTGTTGGAATGTGGAGAAACAGAAGAACGGTCACAACTGTATAAAAATATATATTTATTAAAATGTATGTTTTTAATTCCCAGAGTTTACAGTCATTTCATCTAGCCTTTGAGGTCCTTGAGCATAGATATTACAGTATCAGCAGTGATTTTCTCTCCCTGGGTCTCTGTTTCCTTTTTTGTAAAGTGAAGAGGTTCAAATATCCAGAGTGTCCCATCTAACTCTAAAAATGTAGTGGCTTTGGTTGGACTGCTTATTGCATCTTCAGTCAGTACCCCACCAGTATTTTAAGTGAATGAACCATGTTTCCCCACCAGATGGTTCTGAGTGAACAGTAATAAATAGCATTAAGTATTGAATATTTTTAAACGGAGTTTTCTGTTTTGCATAAAAGAAGGATCAGGATAAGAGAGAGCATTAAGGCCATGAGATGATCTTCCTCCTGCAGGCAGTGCCGTCTGCTGGGAGGAGCTCAGTCTATCCAGAGGATAAGCCAGGAGCCTGGATAACAGTCCTGTGTCCCTGTGTCTCTGCCTTTAATCAGCTGTCACTTATTCTTCCCTTAATAAGGAGAAACGGTCATCAGAAGATCCTGCCATGCATCATGAATAAAACAATCATCTCATTAAAAATTTTGTTTGTATGAATGTGCAAAATTGCCAACCAGGAGTTCAAAGGGAAAAAATTTTTTAAATCTTAGTTCGTTAATATGATCCATAGAAGAGACTATCTTCATGTATTCCAAAGGCAGAAAGGTGAGGAAAAGGAGCTAGCTTGGTCTCTGTCCCCCAAAGACAGAAGAGGTCAGGAAGTCCAGTGGAAGGTGCTCCTGTAGATAAGGCACAAAGCGGGAGAGCTGAGGGCATCTAGGTTCCATGTCCTTCGTCGCTCAGAATCCATCACCCTGTCTTGAAGATCTTTGGAAATTCTTAAGTTTTAAGTCACAGAGATGCGGTGTCATGGGCTCAACAACCCTGTCCGCCAGTTCTGTTCTCTCCATTCTCCCTTTGGTCACAGCAGCCTTCTTAAGGCACGAGATGGGGCCTGGGCCCTATGTGGTCTGGTTGAGGAGGGAGGTCGCCGCAATGGCCTCTGATCTCAGAAAGCAAGTGCTGGCTTCAGCTCAAAGTTTCCAGGAGTTGGGAATAAGGTGAAGGAATAGATATCAGAAGAAAAAGCAGCTGGAGGCCAGGCGTGGTGGCTCACACCGATAATCCTAGCACTCCGGGAAGCAGAGGTGGGAGGATCACTTGGGGTCAGGAGTTCAAGACCAGCCTGAGCAAGAATGAGACCCCCATCTCTACTAAAAAAATAGAAAACTTAGCTGGGCATGGTGTGTGCACATGTAGTCCCAGCTACTTGGGAGGCTGAGGCAGGAGGTTCACTTGAGCCCAGGAGTTTGAGGTTGCCGTGAGCTATGATGATGCCAGTGCACTCTAGCCCGGGTGACAGAGCGAGACTCTGTCTCAAAAAAAAAAAAAAAAAAGGCAGCTGGAAGTACAGTGTCTGGAATGGACCTCAGCTTCCTCTAGCCTCAGCGCCTGCACAGCCTTTGCCAGCTAAACCATGCGGAGAAGCGGGTACGCTAGGTAGTAGCCCACAGCAGAGCCCAGGACCACACCAAGGAAAATCCAGGTGTTGTAGGACATTACAGCCAACATTATGAAGTAGCCAGTGACCACTTGGATGACATGGATTAGAGACTGGCCAAAGTGACACAAATACCACCTAGATAAAAAGAAGAATCAAGTTAATGCTGGTAATGAGCTGAGGCTGGGAGTTGGTATCAGGAGTAGAAAGCCATTGAGTTACAGGACCAGCTTATTTATTATAACTCGTATGCTTAACCCAGGAGAGCTTTCTTTTTAAAGAGACATATCTCCACCACATTTAGTTCTGAGCTTCCTAGCATCCTACGCAAAAGGGAAAATGATGGGATATATAATCTATCCTGTCTGATAAGAGAGAAAATCATCACCAGTAAGGCAGGGTTCCCCCGCTGAATCTACTGTGGGAGGCAGTATGACAATGGAAGGAGCATAGACTCTGGTGACAAATCAATTCCTATTCCTAGGCCACTTATTAAATGGGGCCTAGCACAAATGTCTGAACCTCTCTGAACTTAAATTTCCTTATTAGTAAAACAGGAATAAGAATAATTCCCTTGCAGGGGGGTTGTGAAGATTTGGGACACCCATGTAGGGTGGCTGGTGATGCAGCAGGCAGGCTCATTAAGCACGAGTGAGGCTGGGGCTGGAGAGGGGGCAGAATGGGGACCCTAAACCTCTGCCTGATCAGGGTGGGAAGGGAGGAGAGCAGAAGGGAGGGTGCCTCCCTCCTCCCACCAAGCAGGATACATCGCTAACAGCAGTTTTTTATCACTTGCTTCAGGACAGCTGCAGATTCCGTCCTTGGTTTGGAACCTTAGTGACCTAAGGAACTTGGTGAGATCTGGAGAGGCTAGGCGGCCACCCCTGATGCTAGACAGAGGCCTGCACCAGGGTTCTAAAGATCACAGTTCCCTAAAGAAAGCCTTCTTAGCCTCGCAGGCAGCTGGTCAGAGAGGGCTTTTGCCTGGGCATCAGGAGACCTGAGCTCTGGTTCACTTGACTAAACGTAACCACTTTGGCAAGTCCTGGTCTTTCCCTGGGCCTCAATTTCTTTTCTGTGAAGTGGGGCTAATGCTCTCTGGACCCAGAATGCCTCTCAGGGTGCACGTGAGAACTCTGCCCACTCCCCACATCCAGTGCTTGTACCTGCGGTGGGTTCTGCTGACGGGGAGAGGATCTGAGCCTGCAGAATCCCAGTCTGTCTCTGCGATGACCTGCTGGCTGATGGAGGTGGGCAGGCTCACCAGCACCTGGTGGAGCAGCTTGGCTTTGCCAACCTTGATGCCTTCATACAACACGGCGAGGAGCAGGACCACCCACACCGAAAGGGCTATGCCTGTCAAAGGAGGCTGAGTTGCAGAGACCTGGCCAGGCCAGCACCGCTTCCCTCCCGGCGCCTCCCCCGAGACTGGCCCAGCTGGCAGAAGAGCACCTCCACCCACTCCGTGGAGTGCACTCGGTTGACCTCTCTCTTGCATCTTCTTCTCAACCCTCTCTGAGCTCAGAACTTCTTCAGTCTCTTTCCCCCTCCAGACCTTTCTGAGTAGGGTTGGCCTACTGGAATGTGGCTTTGAGATCAGGAAGATAAGCCACCTGCAAAAGCCAGGGGCTAAGGGTGAAGAAGCCATATACTATCACCCCAGCCACTCCCCCGCCGGCTGACACATCAGTCATGACTTCTTGTTAAGGGATCAGTACAGCAAGGTCCTAGTTACGTGTAGGGACACAGAGTGTGGAAGGAAGGACATACAGCACAGGGTAGTCATCTCAGCAAAGTAGGATACAGGTGGTTTTATTTTCTTCTTGCCTAATTTCCTAAAGTTTCTTTCGTGAGTATTACTTTTATAATGGGAAAAATACCCAATAAGTTATTTTTACAGAAAACATTAAGTGCTTACTAGAGCTGCTGTGTAAAATTAACTACCAACTGCGGCTTCTATTTCACAAATGGAGGGATGATAAATGGTATGGCTAAGGTATTTCATTGGGCTCTGTGACATAAGAAATATATATTTGATCTCTGCCCTGGTTTCCTGGCACCCAGCTCCTAGAACCCTTGGAAACTCTGTCTTTGTATGCTAATGAGATGACTGGTAGCTGGGGCTCATGGATGGCCTCTGGATCAGATGGCCTCTGGATTGGGGCTGGTTGCCAAGGCAGCCAACCTTGTCCTTAGAGGGTTGGAACTTTCAGCCCCACCCCCAACCTCTGGGAGGTAAGAAGGACTGAGGGTTGAGTTGATCACCAGTGGCTAAAGACGTAATCAGTCATGCCAGTGTACGAAGCCTCCATATAAACCCAGAGAGCTTGCAGGTTGCTGAACACATGGAGGTACCTGGAGGGTGGCAAGCCCAGAGAGGGCATGGAAGCTTCACGCCCTTCCCCTAGCCATCTCTTCCATCTGGCTCTTCATTTGTATTCTTATAATACATGGGTATATGTAAGTAAAGTGTTTCCCTAAGTTTTGTGAGGTATTCAAGCAAATAATCAAACCCACGGAAGGAGTCATGGAAACCCCGACTTACAGCTGGTTGGTCAGAAGTACAGGAGACAAACTGGGACTTTCTATTGGTGTCTGAAGTGGGGGCAGTCTGGTGGGACTGTGCCCTCAACCTGTGGGGTCTGCACTAACTCCAGTTAGCGTTATATTTGAACTGAATTGTAGGACACCCAGCTGGTATCAGACAATTGGTTGGTGTGGGGGAAACCTACACATCTGATCACAGAAGTGTGTTGAGCATAAGAAAAGGAAAAACAGTAAGTTATTTTTTTTTCCTCCACAGGCTCCCAGGAGGAAATCATGTGCAAAAGATTCAGGTTTTTAAAATATAGATTTATAAATAATTGCATGCACATGGCAAAAATTCAAACAGCACAAAAAGGTATACAATGAAAAGTAAGTTGTCTTCCCACCCCAGACCCCAATTCTCCTCCCCAGATCAACCTCTGTTAACTCAGTGTACATAAAAGCCTCTATTTGTCTAAATGACAGCACCGTCTCTGTGCATACTCTTCTGCATCTGACTTTACCATCCCTTCTCCTTAGCTCACACACATCTACCTTATTTCCTCCAGAGGCTTCATAGGATCTGAGATAGATTATATTTTCCAAAGACAGCCACCCCAATATACTCCACGCCACATGCTCACTCCTGCCATAAGTGGTAGGGTCCATGTCCCCTCTCCTTTGGCCTAGGAAGACCTCTGTGACTTCAACCAATAAAGGTGGAAGGAATGCTTCCAAAGTTGGGTCTTGAAAATGCCATGTACTTCCGCATTGTGCTCTTGGGACACTCGTTCTTGCGATCTAGCCACCTGCCATGAGGAAACCCAGGCAAGAGGAGACACTACGTGTAGATGTTCAGCCAGCAACCCCAGCTGAGGTCCTAGCTAATAACCAGCATTTACCATTAACCATGAGAGTGAGAACTTTTCAAGATGACTCTAGTTCCAGCCACCATCTGACTATACCTACATGAGACCTTGAGTGAGGACCACTTAGCTGAGCTCCGACAACTCACAGAACCTCTGACAGAGTGAACAATAAGATGACGGTTGTTGTTTTAAGCCACTATTTACTCAGCAGTGGATAATCAGAAGTGGTAACCCATTGCAGGGATGACCATAGTTTATTTGATCCCCACCTGCAATGATGGGCATTTGGGCTATTTCCAGTCTATTTTTAAGATGCATTTATTTAAGTTGAAAAATAATTGCATCATGAATTAGTGCCAAACTCTGCCTTTTCAAGTCAAAGGAATACTCTTCCCTTTCAAATTGGTGTCTCATCTGCAGCAGCTGCTGTGGGCTTCTGAGCTGGTGCAAGACAGTGAACCCTGGATGAGGGAGGAGACAGGTGGCTTCAGGAGGCCTTGATCTAGTTCTGTCTCCGATGCTTACTCACTGTGTGACCCTGCACAAGTCTCTTCCCTCTTTGGGCTTCAGTTCTTTCTCCTGTAATAAAAGAAAAACCTGTCTCCCTGCCCTCTCTCTCAGCCTTTGCGAGAATCAGTGAGATAAAGGAACCCTCTGCAATCTGAAGGGTAGTGGTTGCAGATAGAATTATAAAGGCAAAGTTCCTGCTCAACATTTATGCCAGGAGAGTCAGGTTCACTTAAATGCCCACAGAAAATAAAGAGAACCCAGGTTCTCCACTGTCTGGTGCCACAAGGCTTTCCAAGCTGCAAGTTTGAGCATCCCAATTCCTACCTGCAGGACTGTGGACACTCCAGAAGTCAAACAGAAGCACCACCTTGTCTGAGAAGATGAAATGCATCTAAAAGAGAAGGAAACCTGCATCACAGGGGGCTTAGGGCAGTGGAAATCGTGGTCATTAATGGTCTCCAGCAACTTCCTCTGGAAACCCAGAAAAATGAAGTCACTGGACTTCAGTGCTGGAAGGGCCACCAGAGGTGATCAGGGCTAACTGAGGCCACATGGAGCAGGGACTTGCCCAAGCAGGTCAGCAGCAGAGCTGTAATTGAGCTGGCCCTGCTCCACGTGGAAATGAAACTTAGGGAGTGCCCATCTTCACTGGGCCAACCAGGCTCGGCATGTGACAGTGCCCTGACTATGTGGGGATGTCCCTTCTGTGTCCTCCAAGCCTGATTGCCTCTTCTTACCCCAGTGCCTCAGCCACTTTGCTCCAGCACTGAGACAGGCTCCCCTAAAGGGAGCAATGTGGTTAGAGCCTGGAGTTCTCTTTGTCCTGGAAAATCCAAGCATATCTTGCCGAGTTTATCATGGAGGGGCCCAGGGACAGCCATCTTCAATCTGTATTCCACATACCTCCACTCATTCAGTACACATCTGCTGAGCCCAGTTCTGGGCCCAGCATTATGGAGAAAGGGTAATGTCTCTGGCCTTGATGAGTTCACAGCCTTTCAGGAAAGACTGCAGGTGGAAGCAGTGGCCATGCAGTGCCTGTCTGACGCCTTTCTCCAAAGACCGCCTGCTCCACCGTGTTCAGAGTGGCACCATGGGCTTGTTACACATTATCTCATTTCAATGACACAACAGTCCTCTGTGTGACAGAGACAGTGAGACACGGTGCAGATGAGCGATGCTGTTATAGCTGGATCTGCAGGAATCACTGGGAGACCACGGGCCAGTCATCGGCGCCACTCTAGCAAGTGGCTCAGTGAAGAGGGACAGTAGGTCTCCTTAGACTCCAGAGCCTTATTAAAAATACAGATTCCTGGGCCTCCTCAGATCCCTACATCAGAATCCAGGGGCAGAGCCACAGGGGGGAGGGATGACACAAGATTTTAACCAGCCCCTTCAGGGGATTCTGAGGCTCAGTTCAGTTTGTTACAGCAGGAACAGAAGCAGCAAAGCCTAGTGGTTAGGGACACAGTTTCTGAAGCTGCACTGCCTGGATTTGCCTCTCAGCTCTGCCGGGAACCTGCGGCATGACCTGAGCTGCTGACCCACACAAAGATCCCTGTGGACCTCAGTCTCCTCATCTGTAAAATGGAGACAGAATTCTAGGAACCCTTTCACCTAGTTTGGCCTCACTTTCACATGTTCCCTGTTAACATGATACACATAAGCTCCCAGCTTGAGTTCCACTCCTACCCTGAAACTCCATAAAAGAAAAAAAATGAGGCCAAGTATAGTGGCTCATGCCTATAACCCTAGCACTTTGGGAGGCTGAGGTAGGAGGATTGCTTGAAGCCACAGAGTTTGAGACCAGCCTAAGCAAGAGCAAGACTCTATCTCTACAAAAAACAGAAAATTAGCAAGGCATGGTGGCGCGCGCCTGTAGTCCCAGCTAGTCAGGAGGGTTAGGCAGTAGGATCTCTTGAGCCCTGGAGTTTGAGGTTGTTGATGCCACTGCACTCTATCTGGGCAACAGAGCAAGACAAAAAAAAAAAAAAAGGAAAAAGAAAAAGAAAAATGAAAAAAAAAATGAGCGTGCCTCGGGGTGGCTGTTTCTGGGTTAGGTAGGAGACCTCATCCATGTATCTCCTCGATTCCTGAGTTCAGACTTGGACACTGCAGTGTCTTTGGGTTTGGGTTTGGTGGAGACCTGGAAATTACCTGGCTGTTTTATATCCTGCACTCAGCAAACATGCCTTTTGGTTCTCAAAGGGGTCCGACTTGTGTCACCACCCTTCCCCGCCCACCACCTGTGGTGGCCAAGTTCACCGAAGACCCTGGATCTGCAGGATAGAGAAAGAAATGTAAAACCATCTGATTGAACAGAACAACCATGCCTCTACTGCATCTTCTCAGGGCCCGCAAGTGCTTGCATCGTGCTCACCTTCCACCCTTTATCTGCGTCACTCCCCATGACTTCACTGCAGGTACCTACAATTATCAACCCCTTTAAATTAACAAGGAAGGCACAGAAAAGCCCATTTATCTGCCCAAGGTCACTCAGTGATCAGGTACCCAGAGCTAGAGATCTTTCTGGAAAGTCTGTGCTGGTTCTCAAACCTTATTCTGCCCAACAAGCATCGTGGGTGTTCCTAGGGCAGATGTCTATGAGGCCACACTTTGAGAAATCATCTGAACCATGAAACTCTCCTGCCAATCAGTAGGGACTGGTCACATAAATTATGTTAGAGCCTCAAAATGGAAATTTAGGCACTTAAAAATCATGTTGAAAAATTTAAAAATAAAAGTAGCTTTTTATCTCCCTAATATGAAAGTGGTACTTGGTGAGTGGAAAAAGCTAAAACAGTACCAAAAAGAAAGTAAACAAATCATGGAGTCCTACTACCCAGAGATATCTCCTGTCGGGATTCCAAAAAGAATATTTGTTGACGTGGCAAAATGCTCAGAAAAGACCGATACACAAAAACAAACAGATATGAATAATCCTGCGAAGCTCCATGTACCCTGGAGTTGCTCTCATTCATCTGCAGCAGAAGCTCTGGCACCCTCTCTGCCAGGTCAGAGGGCTGCACCCCTTCCCCCTTCCCTGAGTCCACTTGGTAAAGCAGCTGGCATGAATGGAATGTCCCAGTGGGTAATTAATCCATAAGGGAGGCCCCATGACTAGTTTCTTTCTGTCATCCTTGGGCCTTGGCCAGCTGTGTCAGGGAACCCAAACAGCCCAGACGCCTTTTGCTGTAGACCTCAACACCCACAGGACAGCAAAATGAGTTAAACCAAGACTTCCTTGTGTTGTGCTAGGGATGTGCAGAGATGAATGGGACACGTACTTGGCTCTGAGGGAGCGACCCTCTATGAGGGGAGGCAGACAAGCGAACAGGTAATTACAATACGTGTAGGTCCCCTGGGAGGTGCTGGGGGGCAAGCCAGCGGAGAGACACCTGACCTGGCCAGGGGCCACATGGCTAGGACAGGTCTGAAGCCAGAGGGGCAGGAAGGAGCCGAGGAAGAGGGACTGAGCAGTGTGCTCAGAGCTGGAAGTGCCCACAGACACCATCTGGTTCCACCTCATGGGGAGCTGACAACGTGGAGGGGCAAAGAGTCTCTTAGTCTCTCAGACTTCCCTACTCTGGCCTTTTTGCTAGAGGAAAAGACTCAAAGCAGCACACTCAGACCCGAGGAAAGACTTGACTTCGGGCTGCAGTTTTCAATTAAGGGACTTTGTGGTCAGATATTCGAAGGGCAGGCCCCAATCTTGTTTTCCCATTTGGGATGAATCCCCGCCTCCGGCAGTTTAACTTCCCGGTGCTTGATTCAGGGTGGGGTGGGGCCGGGCCCTGGGGAAGGAGGCAGCAATCCCAAGGACTTATTTTCTTCTTTATCTTCTCACTGGGACTTACTTACACTTTGAGAAAAGCCCCCTCATTTATAAACCAGAGTTCAAAAGATTAAGGTCCCGGTGCTAGGCTGCCTGGCTTCGGAACTTTTTCAAAGCTTCCCATCTATTTCCCCTTTTAGAGGACGGGCACGAGGTGGGGGTGGGCATCTGACTAAGTGGCTTTTTTAAGCTTCTTGTATCTTAAATTCTGTAACATTCTTCATGGGGATGAAGAAAACGATATGACTTCTTTAGGGACGAAAGAGTCTTGCAAGCTGTGATTCTCTCCGGCCCAGGTGAAAAAACCCAGAAAAACAGCTTGCCCGAGAGCTATTTTCCGACTCAAAGCTCAGGGAGGATGGAAAGTAGCTGGGTGTGTTTTATTCCCAAAAGAACCAGACTTCTTGCCAAGGGCAGGGCAGAGGCAAGGGGAGTGTGCTCGAACTGGGGCTTTCCTCTTCGTGGAAGCCTTCCTGGCATCTCTCCAAGTCACTGGCGCCCCGTCCCCCGGGTGCCGGCCAGAGCTCAGGGCTGGGGACTCGGCTGTCTTCACCCACCGCGGCCCCTCACTCCCACGCCGCGCCACGGCAGGTGCTCAGGAACTGCTCGGCTAGCTGCACTGGCTCCCAGTAGCAGAGACAAACAAAAAGAAAGCCCCAAAGCCACTGCAAGCTCTACCTGCAGCCACACACCCCCTCACCAACCCTGGGCCAGCCGCGGTGAGGTTCTCCAAGTGCCCCGGGAGGTTGCTCCAGCGGACCCCGCTCCCGTTGCCCACCCGCGTCCCCTCCTCCCCGTGGAGACCGGGATTTACCGCCATGGTGAGTGCACGGGACAAGCGCAGGGACGCCTCCGCCTGCTCTGGTCTCCTCGAGCCGAGTGTCTCCCGCCGCCGCCGCGATCGCGACCGGGGCCACGCGGATCACATGGCCCGGCAGGCGGCGCGCGGGCGCCTGGGAGTTGTGGTCCCCACTTGCGCCCCACCGCGGCGGCCAAGGGCGCGCACCGTGGCCGGGACCCACTCGCCCAGCCAGGTCGCGGCGCCGCGTCTCCCGGATCGCAAGCAAACGGGGGCGCCTGCTGCGTCGGTCTTACTGTTTTGCTCTTGACTTCGTCAAGCAATCATAACAATGTTTATTGCTCCTTGCAATAAATCACGCCGAGCTTAACACAGGTTGAGTTGAAAATTGAAAAGTCCATCCTATGGACATAATAGCGACAAATTCGGAGGAAATTAAATCAAATATGCCCCAGACTTTTAATGTCGTCATTAAAAGATATTACATTTTCTTTTTATATTTCAAAAATCTTTTTCAATCTGGTAAGCAAAGAGCAATATAGTGTTGTAATTTTAATTTGTCTTTCTTTGATTGGAAGGGTAGTAAACTTTTTTTCTTACTGGTATTTGCATTTTCCTGTATTGCCAATTCCTTTCATTGATCCAATTTTTTGGGGGGAAGTATTTTGGAGGGACTTTTAACAGTTTTTAATTCTTAAATGTATTTAGTAACCCTTTGCCAATCATCCTATAAGTAAAGGGGCTCCTCAAAGAAACTCTACTAGGGACAGTGTTAGGATACACACTGAACCTGAAGCCAACCTTAGTTCAAATTCAGAGCCATTGGCTTTGGGACCTTAGGCAAATAGCTTTTCGTTTCTGAGCCTCAGTTTCCTGGTCAGTAAAATAAAAATAATAATAGAACCTATGTCATAGGAGTATTGTAAGGCGTCAGTGAAAACATACGTGTTAAATTCTCAGCATAAAACCTGGGAGCGGGAGCTTGCTTGATAAATGGTAGCCATTGTCATCATTAATGGCAAAGATTTCCTTCCTACGAAAAGAAGCTGTCTGCAAAAGGTCAAGCCAACTCCTCAAGCTCACACGGCTTCTGAGAGCCTCAATCTGAAAACTAACGGGGGTTAGTGAGCAGTCACAGATTGGAGCAGCCTCAGGGAGAGAACACGGGCACAGCCACCGTGGTGGGTCGAGGTCGGGAGGGAGGGCTGCGGTCCTGGATATGCCAGGTGGTTGGGAAGCAGTGGGAGAAAGATTACGCATGTCCTTGAAGCATCTGGCTCCCAAGAGCTGGGGAAGGGTTTGAGGATTTGGATGTGCTTTCTGTCCTCTCTGGGCCTTAACCGGAAAGCAGGAGTAAGAAGATTCGACCTCTGCACAAGCTGGAGCTCCTTTGCAACACAGCCTTATTCATTTGACTGTTTTCGTTGGCTTTGTCACAATCTGATGACCTTCACACTTAGTTCTAACTTCCTCATGGGTGCTGTGGTTGCAACACTCAGCCCTAAAAGGACTTTAAGTGCCCGTTTCTTTCTGAGCCACCGGAGAGCCCCCTCCTCTACCCGCTAGGCAGAGAACTTGGTGCAGACCATAGGATCCTAGCTCATAAAATCACACCACAGCTGCCCTAGCCTCGGTCCATGGCAAGAGATTCTTTCCAGATTTTGTATTTTGACAGCCCGTGGACTCCCCTCCTCTCATGGAACAACAGAGAGTCTGTCATTGAGTTTCCAGCACATACGCACAGCCCCTGGAACAGAATCCCTAGATAAGAATGATGGTGTTTGCCTTGGGTTGTCACAGAGATCACTGAGGGGCCCTTTAACCTGGGTGCTGAGCTCGTAGTCAGTTGGTGGAGGGGAAATCCGACCAGTCATTTCTCCTTCTGAATGAAGTTCAATAGAGGAACTTGAAGTCTTACAGAAAAACCACATGCACAAAATGTAATTCCTGTAGGATATCAGGCCTTTCTGTGGCTGTGTGACCCAAAGATGCCCCTGTCTGGGCCCCAGTTTCCCCATCTGTACAGTGAGGGGTGGAATGGATGACCTGTAACTGCCCCTCACATGCTGCTGATCTGCAGTTGTAAGTGGGCTTAAAGGTGAAGTCAAACACTTTATGGCCAGGACTTTCACGTGTTTTCCGTGCAGCTCCGTTCAGCTAACCTCCCATATCCTGCTACATGTTACCATGTTATTTTACATTTATGCTATGAGTAGTATTGTGTATCCGATGTGTGTGGCACAGGGAGAGTGTGCACATCCAAGGTTGGCCAGAGTGTCGGGACAGTGTTTGTATGTGTGCAGGGCCATGATTAGCGGACTTTCTGCTGCTAAGGCGGGAGAAAGCAGGCCACCAACAACCCAAAGGCCATGTTTAAAGTCAGGAATTTATTCTCAAACAAGGAGGAACCACCAAAGGGTTTTTAATATGTTTTTCTCCCTGCATTTTTTTCCTTTTCTTTCCCAAATGTCACTCTCCTAGTGAGGCCACCCTGACCTCCCCATTTAACACTGCAATCCTCCTTGTGTCCCTGGTCCCACTTACTCTGCTTTATTTTTCCCTGTAATACGTATCACCTTGTAGCATGCTAGTTATTAATAATACACTTATTCATTATTCCTTCCTCTCCATTCAAATGGCAGCTCACCGAGAACAGGGATTTCTGTGTTTTTGTTCAGGAATGCATCCTTACTCTCTAAAACAGTGCATGGCACATAGTAGATTGTCATGAATATTGGTTGAATGAATGACTGAAGCCAAGTAGGAAGCCATTCCATGCTTCATTGCTTCAGAGGGGGAAAGTGGCAGAAATAGAAGCAGCCTCTGAGACATGATGGGTTTTTTTCCCATAAGCGTTGTGGCCAGTTTGGGGTGGTTTTGGGGAAAGTGAGAAGATAAATTATGGAGAAGCAGGAGGAAGAGCAGATTCCCCCTGCCCTGCTGCCCCCACCTGAGATACCTGAACCTAGAGGAGGGAGCAAGAACTGAGGGTCCTAGAGCAATGGGCCTGGGCCAGCTTTGGGCAGGGTCACCAGGGGAGGTCCCAGAAGGAATGGGGCAGGGTGAGGCTCAGCAGACAGGACAGAGTACACCATGTCCTATGCCTAGTGTGGGGAAGGGGCAGCAGAAACACCCAGAGGGCTTGCAGCCTGGGACAAAGATAGCAAACCCAAGCATAGCCCTGTCTCGTGAGCTCAGACCAGGGGGAGAGAAACAATCAGTCATCCAAAACAATCAATCCATTTAGAAGGGGCTAAAAAAGGGGGAGAGGACTTCTTCAGAAGCTCCAGCCTTAAGTTGTGAGGTCTTAGGAAAATTTATGCAGAAGCGAGGCAGGTCAGGGACAAGATCCTGGCAGGTATCCCGTCCTCTGCCCTCTCCCTTGTCACTTCCTGGGCCTTGAATGTCTTTCACTGCTCACCGAAGGCAGTTAGATGGGCCTGATTCCTCTTGTGTCGACATCCAGCTGGGTCTGCATTGACGATTTCCCCTGTAGCCACTTTCCTTCTATTTGCAAAGCCTCTTGCTGTCTCCTCGGATCCTTGCAGCAATGCTGGGACCAGAAAGAGGTGACCACCCTAGAGAGGGAGTGGGACTTACTCAGAATCTACCATGAGTCAGTGACAGCTCCAGGCCACCCAACTTGCCCCAGCCCAGCACTGTGGCCAATTCCAGAGGGCTGTGAGCAGCTGTGGCAGCCTTAGACTCGCATGGCTCAGACTAGCCTCAGACTAGGATGCAAGAGGAGCCCCCAACTACAGTGAGAAAAGGGGCAGCCTCTGGCCCTGGAGAAGGCTGGACATTTTTCCCAAATGGTTTTTAGACACTTCCTGGAATAACCCCAGACAGGACCTTGAGACCCCATGCTTCACCTGTGTGGTGGTTTTAAAACTACAAATTCTTTGACATTCCTCCATCTCTGGGATGGGAGGCCACTAGGCCAACCTTACTGATGAACTTACAACCAGTAAATCCAGCAAAAGTGATGCTACACAGCATCTAAGGTTAGGACATAAAAGGCAATGCAGTTGTGCCAGATAGAAACAGCTCTGGAGACTGGTTGCACAACAATGTGAATGCACTTAACACTACTAAACCGTACATTTATCATGGCTCATTTCCTTTTGCTGGAAAAAGAAAAAAAATTGTACACTTAAAAAAGGTTGAGATAATAAATTTCATGTTATGTGTGTTTTACAACAATTTAAAAAAATCAGGCACCATTCATACAATCGAATATTATTGCCACATAAAAAGGAACAAAGTACTGATACACACTACAACACGGATGAATCTGGAAAACATAAGTGAAAGAAGTCAGTAACAAAAGGCCATACATTATAATATGATTGCTTGTATATAAAATGTGTAGAGTACAGGTAAATCTATAGAGGCAGAAAGTAGATCATTGCTTTCCGGGGGCTGGAGGAATGCAGAAATAGGGAGTGACTAGTAATGGATATGGGGGGAGCAGGTTTGAGTGATGAAAATGTTCTGAAATTAGACAGTGGTGATGGTCGTACTATACTAAAATCATACACTTTAAAAAGGGGAGTTTTAGAGTTGTAAGTTATATCTCAATAAAGTTATTTTTTAAAAAAGGCAATGCAATTTTCACCTTGTACATTAGGTCTTTCGCTTTCAGAGCTCTGAGCTGCCAAGTATAAAACCTCTGAATTCTCTGAGGCCACCATGTTGTGAGGAAGCCCAAGCCACAGAGACAGGCTACAGGGAGGCGCTGCCGTTGAGAGCCTGGTGGATCTCCCAGCGGTCAGCCGGCATCAATTGCTACCCTGTGAGTGGTGCTATCTTGGACATTCAGCCCGGCTGAGCCTTCAGAAGATGCAGCCTCAGCTGACATCTTAGTGAAATGACATGAGGGACTCCCAGCAGGAACTGTCCAGACAAGTCTTTCCCAAATCCCCATGCCACAATATCTTGAGCAAAACAAAATCAGTGTTTTAAACTAAATTCAAAGATAATCTGCTAAGCATTAATACAGAACCAGAACACTTACAATCCAGCAGATTTCTTCTTCATCCTTTGAGTTCACTTAGTGGAGGTAAGATGAGGCCAGGGGTGGGGAGTGTCTAACATTTCCTTTTTCCGAAGTTTTGGTTTTTTTAAATTGACCATTTGTATCCTACCTCCACACAAAGGCTTTGAGGCAGCTCACAGAGAGACAGTCAAGAGAGGAAAACAAAATACGATATAAATGAGGAAAAGATTCACAATGGTCAATGAAGAAAAGCAATGAGGTTACTCAGAAGAGTCCACAGGGATAGTCACCTTAGCGTGGAGCACACAGTGGGTGCTCACGAACTGGCAGCGGTGACAGGCTTGTGGTGTGGGGGTCCCAGGGAGGACTCACAGAGTGGCATCAGGGAACAAGCACGGAGGAGACACATATGGTCAATCGTTCATGTCTTCAAACCTGGAGACTCTGCCCGTGTCAGAGGCCCGGAGCGTTGGTTCTGGGTGCTACTCTTCCTAAAAATGAAGATCAGAGCCTGAGTCTCTTGCTGCATGAGACATCCTTCTGCACTGGCTCTGCCACCACTAGGATCCTGATGGTTTTCTTTTATCCTGAACACAACTCTGCCATCGTGTGGCTGAGCACTCAGAGGGCAGCTCCTCAGGGTTCCTACTGATGTTTCCTAGTTCTCAGGGAGCCAGGACTGTGCCGGTCCTCCTTTCCCTGCTGGGGAACTCCCCATGCTGCGCATCCCGGCTTCCAGGAGAGAGCCCCAAGGAATGCAGGGTGCACCTAAGTGCTTCTGGTCCTGGGAGTCTGGACTCCCATCCATCCTCCTCTGGTGGTTCCAAAGCCTGCTGGAATATGGGAGGACATGGGCCAGCCTGCCTGCCTTAGTGGTTGGGTTGGGGGCAAAATGTTAGTTTCTTACGGCTGCTGTAACCAATTACCATAAATTGGTGGCTTAAAACAATGCGTATTTATTATCTCATGATTTGGAGGTCAGAGGTTTGAAATCAGTTTCACTGGGATGAAATCAATGTGTCAGCAGGGCTACTCCTTCCAGAGGTCCAGAGGCTTTAGGGGAAAGTTTGTTTTCTTGTCTTTGTCCTTTCCAGATTCTGGAGCTATATTCCTTGCACTCCTTGGCTTGGGGCGGGGGGCGCTTTCTTCCACCTTCCAAGCCAGCAGTGGTGCAGCATCTTCAAATTTCACATTGCCTTCTGATAGAGCTTGGATGTTTGGCCCTTCCAAATCTCATGTAGAAATTCGATCGCCAGCGTCAGAGGTGGGGCCTGGTGGGAGGTGTTTGAGTCATGAGGGCAGATCTGTCATGAATGGCTTCGTGTCCTCCTTGTGATAATGAGTGAGTTCTTGCTTTGTTAGTTTACAAAGAGCTGGTTGTTTAAAGGAGCCTAGCATCACTTCCTCCCACTCTTACGCCTTCTCTTGCCACCTGACACACCTGCTCGCCTGCTCCTTCCACCTTGATTGAAGCCGTCACCAGAGGCAGGTGCTGGTGCTATGCCTCTCGTACAGCCTGCGGAGCTGTGAACCAAATAAACCTCTTTTCTTTATAAATTATCCAGTCTCAGGTATTTCCTTTGTAGCAGTGCAAAATGGACTAATACACCTTCTCTCTTCTGTATCCAATCTCCTTCTGCCTCCTCCTTTAAGGATCCTTGTGAGTACATCTAGGGACCACCCTAATAATCCAGGATTATCTCGAGATCCTTAATTTAATCACATGTGCAAAGTCTCTTCTGCTGTATGAGATGACATTCACAGGTTCCAGGAAATAGGACCTGGATATTTTTTAGGGCCATTATTCAGCCTATCATAGGTAACATCAACATTTATAACTTTCCTCCTGTCTGCAAGGGCCCTTCAGCCAAACCAGAGCAAACAGCAGAACCGTAGACAGCTGAGAAAGGAAAGAATGGTTTGATTTAGCTTCCCTGGGAAGGTAAGTTCTGTGTGGATCCTTTAGTTGTTGAAGCCAGGGTCGAGGAGGGTGACACCCCTGAGAATTCACAGGCATAGTCTCCCTGCCTGAGTTCTCCTGACGGCTCCTTCCACACCTGCTGTAAGGTTGTCCCCGCCAGCTGCCAAGGACTCCCAGGCCCTGCACAATGCCTCCTGCAGGAAAACTGAGTGGCTGCGAAGTGTTCCCACCAAAGCTGCACCGAGCTCTGAAGGCCAGCCCCTCAGACTGTCCCCCATTTGCAGGGTAAGCTAGTTTGAAAGACAGAGTTGTCCATATCCCATCCAGCTGATGATGGTAGATACACAAATGCCTTTTTAAAAAACTTGTGGCAAAATACACATAACATAAATTTACCATCTTAACCAGTTTAAGGGTACGATTTAGTATTGTTAATTATGTTATATTCATATTGCGCAACCAATCTCCAGAATTCTTTTCATCTTGCAAAACTGAAACTTTATAGCCATTAAACAACTCCCTATTCATTTTTCCCCCAGCCCCTGGCAACCATCCTTCTACTTTCTGTCTCTTTGAGTTCGATGACTCTAGATAGCTCATAAGTGGAATCACAAAGTATTTGTCCTTCTGTGACTGCCTTATTTCACTCAGCATAATGCCCTTAAAGTTCGTCCATGTTGTAGATCATCCATGTGTCAGAATTTCCTTTCTTTTTAAGGCTGAATAATATTCCCTTTGTCAACTCCAAATAAATGACTGAGACAAAGATCTCAATCAACGCAGGTTTATTAAGCCAAAGTGGAGGACATACTGGGAAAAACGCAAACCGCAGACAATTCTGTGGCTACTTTTGTAAGGGCAAACTTGAAACTTTCAGTATTCATAGAGGAATAGGCAGAAAGGGGCAAAAAAGGCAGGAAAGAGGTAATGAGACAAACTGGTTACAGACTTGTGAGAGCCCAGGAAAAATCTACATTTTACATAAGATAAGGTGAGTGTTAGAAAAAGGCAGTGAAGGAAGCATCAATTATGTAGACGTTCCTGGGGGGAGTGGAAGAATGTCTGATCTTGACTTAACTCTGCTCTCACCTGTGAAGATGAACACTTGAGTTGCTTCCACCTTTTGGCTATTTTAAATAATATTGCTATGAATATGGATGTGTAAATATTTGTTCGAGTCCCTGCTTTCAGTTCTTTTGGGTATATACCCGGAAGTGGAATTGCTGGATCATATGGTAATTGCATGTTTAATTTTTTGAGGAACCACCATACTCTTTCCACGATGGTCACACCATTTTACATTCTTATCAACAGTGCACAAAGGTTTAAATTTCTTCACATTTTAGCTGACATTTATTTTCTGTTTTTGTTTTAGTAATAGCCATCCTAGTGGGAGTAGCTTTGAGAGGCTTTAAGCATGGTATTCCAGCACTCGTAAATGGGACAGATTTATCCAGG
>CAUYSK010043929.1:0-61374 GCA_963575035.1 Avahi laniger | reverse complement strand
AAGTGATATCTCATCGTGGTTTTGATTTGCATTTCCCTGATGATTAGAAATGTTGAGCATCTTTTCATGTTTCTTGGCCATTAGTCTATCTTCTTTTGAAAAGTTTGTGCTCACGTCCTTTGCCCACTTTTTAATGGGGTTGTTTGATTTTTTTCTTGATGATTTTTCTGAGTTCTATATAGATTCTAGTTGTCAGCCCTTTATTGGATGTGTAGCATGCAAATATTTTCTCTCATTCTGTAAGGTGTCTGTTTGCTCTTGTGATAGTTTCCTTGGCTGTGTAGAAGCCTTTTAATTTGATCAGGTCCCATTTATTTATTTTTGTTGTTGCTGTGATTGCCTCTGGGGGTCTTCTTAAGTGCCATTTTAAATAATGTAAACTAGAACTTATTTATACTATCTAACTGTAACTTTGTACCCATTGACCAACATCTCCCCATTCCTTCTTACTCCTACTCTTCCCAGTCTCTGATAAACACTGTACCCCATAAATATGTACAATTATTATTATAAATTAAAAATAAAATAAAAATTAAAGAAGAAAAAGTTAAAATAAAAAAGCAAAAGAAAATGCTAAACCAATTTTTCCCTGCCTTGAAATTAGAAGTAATCACTTTAATTTTCTTTCTCCTAGTATATTCTTCACCAATGTATGACTCAAATAAAGATAATTGCCATTTCATCAGCTGAGCTAAACCTCTACCATCTTATAACTCAGGGCTAGTTAATTGTTAAGGTGATGTTACGTTTTAAGAACTGACTAACATTATGGATTTTCTTTCTGGAAAAAAATGTATGAAAATCTTAATTGTGTATTAAATATGAAAGAGTTCAAGGATTCTGGAAGTTTAATATCATATCCTAAGTGGAAAAGCTCTTCTCTAACATTTAGCAGTTGTGTAACACAGTATTATTTCTCTGATTTCTCACCTGCCCTCTGGCCATACTTAGCTGAAACTGTTCTTTCGCTGATGCAATTAGAATATGTAATTAATCCCTCATTCTTAATATGAATAGACAGCCAATGATAACAAATACTTGAGGAAGCTTCCAACATGAAATAAAGAGACAAAAATAAAGTGAAACATAGATAAAAATTATATTGTAGGAAGCAAGATCATACAGGCAAAAGACAAATTTTCAAATAAATATAGTTAATATATCCAGAGAAATAAGGAAATGTTGAACTTACATCCATTGGAGGTATTTTATAAATGGAACTGGAAAAGAATGCATAGGAAGAAGCATATGAAGAAAAACATTGTCTTAGAAATTAAAAATATCAGCACCAAAGTAAAAATTCAATAAAATAAAGTCAATAAAATCTCCCTGAAGTAAGAAAAATTATCAAAGAAGTGGAAAGTAGGAAAGAACAGGTAAGAACGTCAAAGGGACAAACCAGAAAGTGAATATCTAATTTGTAAAAGTTACATAAAGAGAACGAAGAGGAGAAAACCACTGGACAGCATTCTCTCAACAAGTTTAAGAAACAAATGATAGAGATGAATATATTTACCATAAGTTAGAGGCATAAATGTTGATATTAATGGACCCACTGAGCTAGCAAAGAGAATACTAGAGGTCACATCAAGTACCCTCATCATAAAATGTTATTGTTTGAGGGGTAACAAGAAAACAATAAGAGATTTCTGGAAGAAAACTAAAAATAGGTGAAGAACAACTGCACATAGAACAGGTTACTTACAAAGGGTTATCAATTATAATGCCTCAGGAATTTTCAATAGTAACATTTGGAAGCTAGAAGATAATTTTGGCATACCTTCAAACTTCTGGGAAAAAAATGCTATTTAAGCCAGGATGTTATAATTATCTAAACCGGTAGTCAAATGTGAGGGTAACATAGAGACATTTTACCGCTTGTGAAAACAATTTACCATTCACGGAAACTGTCAGGAAGCTAGTGGAGGATAAAATCCTCTAAAAGAAGGCAATACACCAAGAGAGAGGAAGACATGAGTTCCAGGAGCCAGGGAACAAATGATCTAACTCAGATGAAAAGAAAAGAGAACCTCCAGAATGAAGGCAAAGGGATATCTCAGGATGACTGTCGTGCAAAGGACTAGTCAAGACTGAACAGAGCAGAGGTCATCAATAAGAAAAATTCCACAAAGAAAATAGAAACTTTGCACTAAACTATGTAATCAATATTGCAGAAATACGTTTTATAGAGTGTGGAGCATTTGGGAAGAATTATTAATAGCAATAGACACATAAAAAACAAAGCGGATAAAAAAATAAAATACTTTCAGGAAAAAGTTTTCAAGAAACAGTCTATGATCATTATACATTACTTGTCTTGTTAATGGAAAAACTTTATAATGGCAAAATATTATGAATATGGAGTTATCCTCAGATTGTGATATGATTATATTGGAAAAATAAAGTGAGGGAAAATTGGAGGGAGGTAGGATGGTGTAAAATGTAAAATTCTCAACTACCATAATAGGAAAGCAATACACAAGTTATAAAGTTGATAAATCAAGATAAGTCACAAAAGGCATATTTTTCAGATATATGTAGGTAAATAGATGAAGACAATGCTAAGAGCTGGAAATGATTGCCTCCAAAGGGACAAGATTTGAGGGCAGGAAGAGATGGAACAACCAACTTATTTTTTATTTGTGTTTGGGTTTTAGATTATTTGCTTGTTTTGAACTATGTGCATATAATACATTTATAAAATAATAAGCATCAAAAGTATCAAATGAAAAATAAGATGAAACATATGTTGTTGACATCCCACTCCATATTCTGTTGGCCCACACTAAGTCCACCAGCAGCTATGGCAGATGAATCCCACACACTCTCACAACTCAAGAACTTGATTGATTCTCTTTTCTCTGCCTGAGAGCTTTATTGGCAGAAGAGCATAATGTTTACTGCTACCAATATGTGGGTGTGTAGTCCCTACAAGTCTGGTCCCAATCCTCAAACAATGAGAATTGTTTTGGGTGGTTAACTGTTCCAGGTTCTTATTCCTCTACAGAAAGATGATTCTGAGGACATGTTTCTCATGGTTTCTCAATAATATTCTACATATTAATGTGCTATGTTGGCTTTTTTGATTTCCCTCACTTTCTTACTTATGCTTCTTGGGAACACCTCCCAAATAAACTACATGAATCCAAGTTTTTTTCTTAATATCTAGTTTTGGGTGAACCCAAACTAAGACAGATATCTAGGAGATGTTTCTTAATAATGCCTATTTATATGCTTTTCTTTTATTTTTTTGTTGTTACTGTTGTTTATTTTAATCTTGCTATTACTGTCTTGCAGCAATTAAAGAACTCTACTTCTATAACTGACTGTTAAAAAATTAAGGTCAGTGGATCCTTACATGTTATGAAAAAGATTGATGATACATAATGAAAAATTCCAGCGCATAGTTCAAAGTTGAGCTCCAACATTATATGGCGGATGTTTTTTTTTTTTTTTCTGAGTTCTTTTTCTTTTATTTCAGCATATTATGGGGGTACAGATGTTTAGGTTACATATGTTGCCCTTGTCCCCCTCCCCCCCTAAGTCCAAGTTTCAAATATGTCCATCCTTCGGGTGGTGATGGCGGATGTTTTTGCTGTCTGCTCTGCTTAAATTTCAGTGTATCTCTTAGCAGTTCTTAGATCTTCCATGTTCCTGACCACATTGCTAAAGAATTATGGATCAATTCACATCCATTGTTTTTTTGGTGGCCAAGAAAAGCATGTCTTCTCCTTCAAACAAGGAAACAGAAAAACCCAGAATTAGAGAGGAATGGGTGCACATTGTTATTTAAAATGTCTTTGCTGAGAAAGAACACATAATTAGTAATAAGAAAACCTGCACCATATATAACAGAGGAAATAAATGTGGATCTTCCATTTGTGCAGAGTACTGGTATTTACTGGTGCATCTTGCTGTTATAAAAGAGTCTTTTTTTAAAAAAAATCACCATGGTATCCAATGTAATGTTCCAAAGGGATTAATTTGGTAGGAAATTAAATGCTTTGTCTAGATACAAGATCTTTTAAAATTACATATGTGCCAAATTGTGCTAAAATAATTGGGTAGCTGAGGACATCTGCTGCAATAAATTCAAATAGTGAATATTTGATTTAAATTAATACCAAGCACCGTATCAAAAATACTATTTCTATTTCTTCTGCTTTACATAAAGGAGAACCTGAAAATAGTTCATTTTAAAGATTTAAAAAAATTATTTGGAATAAAGACTGTAGTCTAATCTGTAGTATTATCATGAAATGCTATTTATGAAGTAAAGCCAAAATTTATATTAAAAGCACATCTAAGGGCTTCGTGGTCAATTCCTAGATTGAGTTATACCGTCTTATTGCTGATGAGGTCTACATTTTAGGATCTGGTCTTATTTTATTCAGTTATTTTGGAATTAACGATTTGGATTGCTTCTTGTCTGCTTACTCTTACTTTAAGAGTTCAAGAAATGCAACAGATAGAGGCCAATACCTCACTGTCCATACCAGTTTAAATATACTTATGCACAACAGTCATTAGTGCCTGTGCTGCATAAGATAGTCTATTTGCTTTGTAGAATTTTGTTGGTTAAATTCAGGAAGGGAATTAGTTAAAATACTGTTTATCATAATGTAAAAAGACCAGAGGCTTTCAGGAGCTAATGTTCAATGAACTTTTTACACTAGTTTAACTGAGGGAGGCTTGTAATCTCATTATCTAATCCAGCTACTATAATCGTTTTAAGATACCATAAAATTTGTAAAATGCCAATACCTATGACTTTTTAGGACATATTTATAACTCCAGTTTTCCTGAAGAACTACTAAGAGCTTTTTCCCCTTTTTCCTTCTAAGGGGTTTTTATTTGCTATAGTGTTTAAGAAAAAAATGTGTATAACTTAATATTGAAGAGAAATTCCTGCTCTGACACTTATTTTACTTATTAACTGTGTTACCTGGATCAAGATAGTTGGCTTATGTGAGCTTTAAATGCTTTTCTATTGAGCAGGAAAAATAATACTTATCTTGTATGATTGCTTGAAGAATTAAATGAAATGATTTGACAACAACCACTGATATTGAACATATATTAGTTTCTACCCCTTACCAACATCTAATCCAGTGCTGTACAACAATAATCACTTCTGCAAAACTGTAGGTAAGAGCCAATGGAGCTTAGATTTAGTAAACAGCATTCTGAGAAGATTTAGGCAGTATTTTGTAGTGAGCTGGAGAAGAAGATGAGGGAGAAAATGGAATTGAACATGACTAATGTCCAGCTATGCTAACAGTATGAATAATGATACCCTTACTGGGATTGGGGAATGTAAAAGTGAAATATGTTTAGGTGTTATTCTTTAACATCTCAGAATAATTACTACATACTGAATGTTTATGATGAACCGAGTATTATTTTAAAGAGTCTTATGTTTTACCTTATTTTGTACTCATGAAAACCCTATGAAGTACAAAAAATTATTTCTCTCACTTTATGGAGGTTGTATTGATTTGTGATAACCACAGAGAAGTTTAGGAGCATGCTCAGAAGAGTTTGTAATTAGGGGAGCCAGAATTTGAACCAGGCAAACAGATTCCAGAATTCATGTTTTTAATCACTCCCAAAATGAAGTATTAAATAGATTCTCAGAAGGAACTCGTCACTATGGGGTTATAATGAGAGAGAGTGAGGAGAGAAATAGAGATTCTGGCACGTTTTATAATTTTATAATTCTTGGAGGATTTTCAAGAACAAAAAATACTTCAAATGGCCACTTGCATGAGGTGGTCAACTTGGAATAGTACAGAAAAGACATCTTATGAATTGGCTGTTACATGATAACTTCTAGAGAAGTTTTATTTTAAAGGTGCACATAAACAATTGATTTTGGTGTTCTTACAAGTAACCTGACATGAGGACAAAGAGATAGTAAATATTGAGTATTCTCTTACATTTAATTCAGTTTTGAAATAGAAGAAAATGAACTAGATCGTATCTAGGCAGGTGGCTTTATATTTTCTTAAAATTAAGTGAAAATTATTTATTGATCACTTACTGTTTTCAAAGCACTATTCTGAGCACTAGGGGCATATCAGTGAACAAAATAGAAGGATGGGAGATATGTTGTTTGTAGGCTAACAGAAGAAGAGGTCAATGGAAGAAAAATAAATAAATAAAGGATTCCTATTTTAGACAGTAAAAGTGACCTATCTCTTGTGGTGTCACTTTTTCTGTTGCTGAACAGAAAATCAGCTATAAAACAGTTTTATTTTTCAAAGACAATAAACTACAACTCTCCAAATATTGGAAGAATATTTCCTCAATTTTCTGAGCTGTTCACAATGCAATCACTACAGATATAATACAATTTGAAATTTAATCTTCAGTATGGGCATTTCACCATCATTTTTTACATCTATACAATGACCGAAAGTTCTGAACTCTACTATTTGCCAATTTCCATAATGTAAATTTTCCAGCCATGTCCAATTTCAAGCTGCCGAGGAGATTGAATACAGAATTGGGAAAAAGATGTACAGTAGTATATCATTATACAGTAACTGTATCATATTAACAAAATAGATATAAATAACCTAAATAACATGACTAAAACTATAATAAAATACTATGGAAGTATGAGTGTTGAGTAATTATTACCTCTCTTTTAATATAACTTATTAAATTTATATTTATATGACATATTTTAATATTGAATATGCTTAACAACTGGCTTGTTATATTTCTGATAATTTAACAATCAGCTCTCAAGAGCTGATGAAAGTTAGTTCCAGCATACCACTTTATGACATATTCTTTGCAGATGAAAGTGGAGAGATTAGGGCAACACAACTTTGATTTAAATCCCCTCCACAACCACCCAGAATTGGAAAAGAATAGTTTCTCATATTTTATAAGGAATAGAGAACAGATGGATGCTATGTAAGCAAAAATCCAATGTGGGTCCAAGTCAACTACAGGCCCAGTTCCACTTATTTTTTTTCTTTCTTCACTTCCTATAGTAAAATAATCACCCACATCTCATACTTTTCATGTCCCTTGCTCTGCTAAATTATTCTCCATGGTCATTGTATCACTTAGCATATTATTTATGTTTCTTTAATTGTCTATGATCTAAAAAATAAAAAAATCCAAGTCCCTCTTATGAGTTGTTGCTTCTTGTGGTCAGAGATGACTGCTTGTCATGAGAAACTGGGTAGTAACCCTATGATCCTATGCAACCCCATCAAGATTTCCAAGTTAGTATAAGGATAATATTCAATAAATCTCTTAAAATACATGTATTAAACATGTATGTTGTTTGCTTTGTAATATTCAGCTTAGTCTTCCACATAATTGCTTTTATGACTTTTTAGAACTTGATACAATTTCTCAAATAGTTCACTGTAAATTTAGTACCACCGGAAAAAACCCAGAAGTATACAATAAATCAGTAAACAAAAACCCTGATATCTTCAAAATCAAGCATTGCCAGGGCTAATAAAGTCTCTAATATTGGCCATAATGGAGTTAGAGGTGAAATATACAAAGCTTTGGATGGAAGAGAAGTATCCTGCTGTTATCTAAATGGTATAGTTGTAGTGAAAACTTTCAATAGTTATTTTAAAGGCAGAGACCTCAAGATGTGTACTTGGAAACTTAAGTTAAGGAAAAGTGATGGAGCACAACAACAAAAAAGTTGCAGAATATGTGGGACTTCTCATTATTTTGGACTAAACTCTGAGAGGAAAAGGGTCTAGAAGGGTATAGAAGCCCATGTGTTTAAGTGATTAAATTTGAAAAAGGTCTAATCAGTAAGAACACCACTAAGAATAATGCAATTAGAGCAACTTCATTTTTTCTTCATGTCTATAAGTACATTCGTTATCAGACCAATGGACCAGAGAAATATGCTTCACTCATCTTGTTTATAATGCACAATATGTTCTAGCTTTGCATAACTCCAACATTCCATGGTCACTTGCTTCACTGAATATTATGTCATTTCTTTAAAAAAAAACATGCTTTTTTGCTACATATCGATTTAAATCTAATTTTATTCTATCTTCTATAATAGGAAGTTTATAATCTGCCAGAGTAGAAATAGTTGTGGTTATTAGTCCAGAGGCTATAATTGAAGTTTCTTTAAAAATTCTATAAGGTACATCCCTAAAAACTGTGAAGAACTTCATATAGTGCCATTCAGTTATGGAGGATCTCAGGACTCCAAAAGGAAAATGAAAAAGGATCAAAGGAGAATTTTGGTAATTGCTTTTTAGTTTTCCCTTAAATTTTCCCCATTCTTCCTCCTTCTCATATCCTTGATTTTCCTTCCTATGTTATTTTTGAGGAAGCAATCAATTTGACTATGAAAAAACTTCTTCATTTGTTTGTTAAAATGAATAAACAAAACAACACCAAAGCAAAAAGTAAAACACACCTTAGTGAAAGAAATGTAAGTATAAAAGAAAAATATATTCTAATATTGGCCAACAGAGATAATTTGTGATCACAAACCATTGACAACCTGACAGCAATCATATTTCAAACCTTGATCAACTACAATGCAATTTTTTGGCACTGTTCATGTGCCAAGAATCAAATAATTTTAATTATTAATCTTCTTCATATCTAATTATACAAAATTATCGGTTGCTTTTATATAACAAAAATTTCATCATCTGGTTTGATTGCAGACATGACAAGCATAGTAATATTTTTAAACTTTAAACCAAGATATATAAACACATATGAATTTATTCATTCAAAATTAGGTGAGAAGGATTTCTGAATCCATTGTTCAAACATTTTTTCTAAAACTGGCAGTAAAATCTCCTAGGGCTATACTAACAATTGATTATTGAAAGTAAGACTAAGTTTCAGATATGCTTACAGTTCAAGACAACTTATATGGAAATATTTATGTTTTACATGCTCTACTTATATCTATAGAGGCATTAAGAAATAACAAAAATATGTTTTTAGTTTTTTGTTAGTCTTTTATATGTCAGTTCTATATATTTTTTTGGCTTAAACAACAGAAATTTATTTTCTTACACTTTTGGAGGGTAGAAGTCCGAGCTCAAGGTAATATGTGGTATGTGTATACCATGGAGTACTACTCAGCCACCAAAAACAATGGTGATACAGCACCTCTTGTATTATCCTGGATGGAGCTGGAGCCCATCTACTAAGTGAAGTATCTGAAGAATGGAAAAACAAGCACCACATGTACTCACCAGCAAATTGGTATTAATTGATCAACACTTATGTGCACATATAGTAATAACATTCATCAGGTGTCGGGCAGATGGGAGGGGGCAGGAAGGGATGGGTATATTCACACTTAATGGGTGCAGTGCACACTGTCTGGGGGATGAACATGCTTGAATCTCTGACTGGGGTGGGGAAAAGGCAATATATCAGTCCAATATAAACAACACCCTAGCTAACATTCAGTCCCAGATGGCACAGAGAAAGGAGTACTGTTAAACATAGACTATGGTCTAACATGACTGACAGCCTATAGTCTTCCTATAATTGGGATAAAAAATGCATTAGAACAATATTTCCTCACCTTCATAACACCTAGCTATCCTTTCTCCTAGTTGGGTTGCTAGCTTTTTTCTAGGTCAAACTGGAAAAAACACGTTTATACTATAGCAATGCTATCATTTTATTTTTTTCCCTGATGCTATAAATTATAAAAACACTGGACAGAATAAAATCCTAAAGTCATATCATTTCAAATACCAGCATCAATTGTCTGCGATTTCTCTAAAGTAAATACTAGGGAAAGAGCAAACCCATATGTATCCCTTCTATCTTGGGGCAGGAGTTGAATATTTGGAAAAGTTAATGTTTATGAGCAGAGACTCTCATTCCAGAAAGTCTAGCTTCTAAGGCAGAAATCCACCAAGTGAAAAAGTGATAAAGTTCCTACTCATTCCCTGATCTTGCTTGTCCTGCCCTCATACAACTGAAGACTATTTAGAAGAACCTCTAGTCATAGGGAACTACAATGTCGAAAGGCCAGCCCACTAGAGAATGAAGGCTTCAACCAATGTGGCACTCTCCCCATCCTATCTGTGCTTCCTCTCCTTTGAGAATATTGTTTTCTTTATCCTAATAAAGTCAGTACAGATTTGTGCTGAGTAAGTAAAAACTAATTTACTTCATTTTCTTTAACTTCCCTTAGATGGAATTCGGACTGATTAGATGAAAGTTTTTGTAATTATTTCTAAGGCTGTTTCACATGATCTTTCCAAGATAATGAAAAAAAATGTAAGTCAAAGATGAGAAAAGATCAATCAATGTTAAATATTTAATAAAAAGTACTGGATAGAAAAATAGATGTACATTATTATAATGGACACATTAATATGATATATGTGAATACTAAATGGGAAAACATTAAAAATATTAGCAGTGAGTTTTTCTGAATTGCGGCGTTATATATGCCTTATGTTCTTAAAATTACTTTCTGTTTTTAAACAATTGGTATACTTTTATATATATTCTGAAAAAGTTATACACTTATAAAAACAGAGAGAGTCTACTTGACCTCAAAGGAGAATCATTTTAAATAGTGTATATGGGAATGTTTCTATTATAAGAGGCCCTGTGATTTCACACTTTCAATGTACAGAAAACATATTTCAATAGTGTTTACTGATTGGAGATATTTAAGTTTATACAAAAATAAAGAGGCCACCTCTGCTGTTTTAATTCCCATTTTCATTTTCACATTAGATGCATACATAGGCACCCTGACAATCAGTCAGTCCCTTATCTACAATGATTACTTTAACAGTATCCCCCAAGGCTTATCATGTCATTTTGTTTGACCTTCAGTTAACTAACTCATGCTGATTTCTTTAGTGGTCCCCTAAGACAGGTTTCCCTTACTTATATAGAGTCTAATGGAGACACTCGTGGAGGTTTTCTTTTTTTACTATTTCTCAAAAATCCCATTAACAGAATCTCTATTGTAATACTCATCTAATTATAACATGCTCCTTGCTGAGCTCAGAAGGCAAGCATTCTAATAAAACTGTGGTCCCATACTGAGAAGTGGAAAGAAATAACTGTCATCCTTACTTCAGTAGTAAATTTTAATAAATTAGAGTCTGCAGAATTTTAAATCCACTTGGCAAAGGTAAAGTGAAAGGGTAAGTCTACTACTGATTTGGGCATGAACTAGGGATACAAATATCCTGCTTAGATGTTAACTGGATTATTTGTTTTTTTAAAAAAAAACACTTTATTAAGATGTGATTCACATATAAAAATTAGCAGAAGAATGGGCTTCACTTGTACTCGCCATCAAATTGGTACTAACTGATCGACACTAGGGTGACCACATGGCAGAAATACTCTCCAGGGATTAGGGGGACGGAGGGTAAATCCACAACTAAAGGACACGGGGAGCACTGTAGGGGGGGACGGGCATGCCTTTAACCCGCACTTGGGTGAGGCAAAGACATAAAGTGTAACCATAATGTTTGTACCCTCACGATACCCTGAAATAAAAAAAAAAATTGTGCATATTTAATGTATACATCTCAATAAGTTGGAGAATACATATACACACATGAAACCATCACCACCATTAAGACAATAAATATATCTATCACTTCCCAAAGTTTCCTCCTGCTCCCATTATTATTACTATCATTATCATTATTATTTCAGTATGTTAAGAAGGCTTAACATAAGATTTATTCTTTGGGCATTTTAAGTATTCAATACAGCATTGCTACTTATAGGCACTATGCTGTATAGTCAATCTCTAGAATTTCTATACATTGCATAACTGAAACTTTGTACCCTTTAGCCACCGTCTTCCTATTTCCCCATTACCAGGTCCTGGCAACCACCATTGTTCTCTCTGTTTCTATGAGTTTAACTATTTTAGATTACACATATGGGTGAAATGATGTGGTATTTGTCTTTCTGTGTCTAGCTTATTTAATTTAGCACAATGTCCTCCAGGTCCACCCATGTTGTCACAAATGGCAGGATTTCCTTTTTTTTTTTAAGGCTGAATGTTATACCATCATATGTATATACCACATATTCTTTATCCATTCATTTTTCCATGGACAGTTAGGTTGTTTTCCTTCCCTATCTTGTCTATCGTGAATAGTGCTGAAATCAACATGGGAGTGCAGATATCTCTTCAAGATCCTGATTTCAATTCTTTTGCATATATATCCAGAAGTAGGATTGCAGGATCACGTAGTAGTTCTGTTTCTAATTTTATGAAGAACCTCTACACTGTTTTCCATAAAGGCTGGGCCAATTTACATTCCCACCAACAGTGTACCAAGATTCACTGTTCTCAACATCACCAACACTAATTATCTTTTATCATTTTGATAATAGCCATTCTAACAGGTGCGAGGTAATATCTCATTGTGGTTTTGATTTGCATTTCCATGGTCTTTAGAGATGTTGAGCATTTTTAAATATGTTTAAGTGCTTTTTGTTTTGTTTTGTTTTGTTTTTTTTCTTTGAGACAGAGTCTCATTCTGTTGCCCGGGCTAGAGTGCCATGGCGTGAGCCTAGCTCACAGCAACATCAAACTCCTGGGCTCAAGCGATCCTCCTGCCTCAGCCTCCCAAGTAGCTGGGACTACAGGCATGCACCACCATGCCCGGCTAATTTTTTCTCTCTCTATATATATTTAGTTGTCCAGATAATTTCTTTCTATTTTTTTAGTAGATACAGGATCTTGCTCTTGTTCAGGCTGGTCTCGAACTCCTGACCTCGAGTGATCCCCCCGCCTCGGCCTCCCAGAGTGCTAGGATTACAGGCGTGAGCCACCGTGCCCGGCCTGTTTAAGACTTTATAATCCATTTGAGTTGTTTCTTGTGTATTGTGTACTATAAGTGTCCAATTTCATTCTTTTTCATGTTGATATACAGTTTTACCAACATTATTTATTGAAAAGACTATCCTTTCCCACAGTGTGTTCTTGGTACCCTTCTTGAAAATTAAATATAAGCATGAGTTTATTTCTGGGCTCTCTATTTTGTTCCATTGGTCTATCTGTCTGTTTTTATGTCTGTACCATACTGTTGTGATTATTATAGCTTTGTAATATAATGTGAAATCAATAAATGTGATGTATCCAGCTTTATTCTTCTTGCTTGAGATTGCTTTGGTTATTGGGTGTTTATTGTGTTTCCATATGAATTTTAGGATTGTATCTTCTGTTTCTATTCACACACTATGACCACCTGGCTAAATGTTGTTTTCAAAAGAAATCCTGGGATTCTCTGCCTCTGTGGCTCTGCTCATTTAATTCTCTTTTTCTTGAAAGAAAATTCTATTTTTGTCCAAATTCTATTTTTTCAAAGTCTGGACAAATATTGCTATAATTTTTTATTTTACATAGCAAAAAATGGGCTTCCTATCTCTCTCCTCCAAACATAATAGAACCTCGTTTACACTTTCTTAAGTATAAAGATCATTTTCCATTTTGCATATGTTTCTGTGTGCATCTGTGTCAAAATCTAAAGAAATTTTCATCTGATTGAACAATGAGACTACATTTTTCAGCCTCCTTTGAAGTTAGTTGGGGAGCAAGTGATTGAGTTCTAGCTGGTAATATGTGGACAGGCTTGTTCATGAAATATCTTACATTGATCTTTCTCTCTCTTTTTGCTCATTGGACTACGGAATACAGAGAATCCAGTGAAGAATCTCAGGAGTCCCTTTAAGGATGGGGAGCCATAGGATGAAAGGACTGAAATCCCTGCATCACTATGTAGAGTGCTTCTTGCCAACAACTTATTTCAACTGTGAAGTAAGTGTGAAAACTTCATTATATTATTATAGATTTTTAGTTTATTGTTGTTACAGCAGCTAGCACTAATGACCTTGATTAATTGTGTATGTTCCCCTTAGAGGATGATTTCAACTATGGTTACTATATTGAAGTCTCCCAGAGCCATGTCTCTAGCTTTGATGTTTGCCCTGAGCACTAGATTGGCATTTCTTACTATATGCTATATATCTCCCCATGGGGGTTCCAAAGGCCTGTCAAACATAGCATTTATCAAATAGGAACTAAGGTTATCAACTTTACTAGTTTCTTAGGGCTACCACAACAGATCACCACAAATTGGGCGTCTTAGAATAACAGAAATTTATTATCTCACAGTTCTGGAAGCTGAAACTTGAATTAAAGGTGTTAGCAGAGCCATTCTCCCTCTGAAACCTGTAGAACAGAATATTTCCTTTTCTATTCCTTCTTTCTAATGATGACTATCAATTCTTGGCATTCCTTGATGTGTAGCTGCATCACTCTAGTCTCTGCCTTTGCTATCACATGGCATTCTCCCTGTGTCTCTGTCTTCACATAGTGTATACTCTTCTTGTAGGGACAACAGTCATAGTGGATTAAGACTCGCTCTAATGACTTCATCTTAATTTGATTACTTCTGCAAAGACTTCTGCAAAGATTACTTCCAAGAAAGGTCAGATTCATATGTGCCAAGGATTAGGACTTCAACATAGCTTTTTGGGGATCACAATTCAACTTATAACATCAACTCACAATCCATCTTAACAGAATCACTATCATCTTGTCACTCAGTACTGGAACTTGAAAGTCATTCTATAATTAGAGCTTCCTCTTATACTTTGGTATGTCAAGTCAACACAATGCAAGATTTCTCTCTTCAACTTCCCATCCTATAAGTTCTATCACTGGTACAGACTAAGTCACAGTATTTTTCTAGAGACAAATTCCAGTCTCTTACATTTTCTCTAGAAATATTTTGAAAACCAAATCCATCATGCAACAATTCTGCTCAAAAGCTTTTATTGTCTGCAATTCTTCTTTTTCCTCCTACCAGTAGTCGCCTTAAACTTGCACAATGTCCTTTTACCCTTGTTGTGATTTAGGTTTCTTTGCTTATCTTGTTTTTTCCTCATTTGGAGTGCCTGTGGTAGAGATGACTTTTGGGTAACTCCAGTGGAAAGTGGAGAGTAGTTAAAGGGGTGAAGCACTAGGTTATCCAGGGAGATTATAGATTAAAGGTAACAATAGCTCTTGTATAAATCTTCACTATTTGCAAAAAACTCTGATGTGCACTGTCTCCTTTGAAATTCACAGCCATCCTATGAGATAGGCTGACAGTATCTCAAATTTGTTATTAAGAAACTGATATTGAGAAGTCTGACTAATTACAGAAAGCCCAGCTATTTATTAGCACAAATAGATATTATATCCAAATTATTTTACTACATGTTTCATGCCTTTTGACCACAGCAAGCTTGCCTAAGAGGACAAAGAATATAAATTTCAGGATCACTTGATTTTAAGTGCTATCTTAGGAAAACAGGACATTGAAGGGGATTGGCCGAGAGGAGTGTGACATTTATCAGGGTAATCAGTGGAGAGTAATGTTAGGTAAAGCGAAGGAGGAAAATGCATCAAGCAGGAAAAGGTGATAAGCAGTAGTATATTACAGAGATATCATAAGAATTTTTCCTCAGTAGAATTGTCACAATAAGAGCTGGGCAAAAACATAGTCAATTAATGAAATGGTAATAGTAAAGTCTGAAGTAAGTTGACTATGGTGTAAGACTCTGAATTGACACCAGGGTCTAAATTATGGCTTGGAAAAAAGTAGATGAGGAAACACAAAACAATGTCTAGAGATACTGTGCAATAAATACAGTGAGTTGTCAGCATGATTAAGGCGTGTAAAAATTAATTATTAATGTCATAGTGTTTATAAGAAAACAAATGACATTAATAATGAAAAGTTAGATCAAACTACAGTTAAGATTCCATTAGTCTGAGTTCCGGATCTACCACTGAGTGATATTGGCTAAATTAGTTTACCTTTCTATCTTTTCATTTCTTTGTTCTATTCAATTTTAATAAGAAACCTCTAAATAACAAAATTTTTGGATTTACACAATGATATTTAGATTTTATAGTTACACAAATACAGTTACAGCAAACATATTTATTATTTAAACTTTTTATGGAAAAGATTTTGTAGAAGAGATTTCACCCTGGGGCCACGTGAAATATATAAAATCTTACTTGTTAGTGTTCTTATTGTTACAATTGATATTGACAATTTAATTCTAAAAATGTGTATTAAATGAACATAAGTCAATAAATTTTGTTTTTTCTATTTATGTTTACCTTTAAGTTACGCTCTCAGTTTTTATTCTAGTTTCATAATAAAACACTGTGGCCCCAAGGAAAAGTTTCTGATTTTTTTTGTGTGTGGTAGTCAGTGTGTTAATATTGTATAATATAAATTTGCAAAACTGAATAGACTTTTCAGTTCAGAGATTGACTGCAATATTGTATAGAATATGTTCTTTTGAATTCCAGTTCAAGAATGATTTCTGTTTATTTGTGCAAACCCTAAAGTGAAACATGAGAATGTCATAGGCAGTCTCAGGGTCTAGCAAAGGAAATAGGCAAATATGTAAGTTCCACTGGGGAATCTGTTCAGTTACAGCTATCATAGATTATTAATCCCACCCTCATTTCCACTCAGTGGGCTTTTTCCTCTAACATATTTTCAGTTCATATGCCTACTCCTCAGTTTGGCACATACTATGGCAATTAGCACATACTATTCTCTCATTGCTTAACTTATTATCTAGGTTCTTCATAGAGGGTTTATTCAAGGAAGCTCACTGATTTTTCCACCACAAGAGTGTTTATGCTCTACTCCATTCCCCAAAATTAGATCTATCTATCTTGATCATGATAAAAAATAAATAATCATACAATTATAGACTCCAAATGAAAAATGGCTTTATTGCCCTCATATGCAGGGAAATATTAATAGTTCTACAGAACATATGACTCAATGACCTAAATTTTCCCCAGGAAAAAAATGTATAATAGAAACTTAAATTTCAACACCTTGCTTTCTAATCTTTCTTCTAAATTCTAATATTATTTTGTTATCCAGGAACATGAATTTTAGATAATGAATTCTCTCAGATCAATGAAATAATCTATTTTTATAACTCAAATTCAAGACAACAGAAAACATTTTATAACCAATTATTTTAAACATATGACAAATTTGCTTACAAACAAACAAACAAATAAACAAGCAAGGAAAAATCTAACAGAAATTTAATCCTTTAACACCATCCCTCCTCTCTTTTTAAATTTTTGTGGTTTCCATTCATGTCTTTTTATACTATCTATCTCTCAAAAAGTTCTTGTCGTTTTGATAGATTTGTCTTTTAGCCTTCCTACTCAAGATATAAGTAGTTTATACACCACCGTTACAGCCATAGAGTATTCTGAATTTGTGTACTTACTGTTACCAGAGTGTTGTACACCTTCAGATATTTTTGTTGTTGTTGTTCATTAACATCCTTTTCTTTCAGCTTAAGTAATTCTTTTTAGCATTTCCTGTAGGACAGTTCTGATCTTGATGAAATATCTTAGCTTTTTTTGTCTGGGAAAGTCATTATTTCTCCTTCATTTTCAAAGGATATTTTTACGGGATATAATATTCTAGGGTTAAGATTTTGTTCCTTCAGCACCACGGAGTATATCACGTCACTCTTTCCTGGCCTGTAAGGTTTCCACGGAGAAGTCTTCTGCCAGACATATTGGAGCTCCTTTAATAGTTATTTTTTTTTTCTACTTTCTTCCTTCCCTTAGGACCTTTTCTTTATCGTTGACCTTTGGGAGCTGTTGATTAAATTTCTTGATGTAGCCTTGTTTGGGTTAAATCTGCTTGGTGTTCTGTGACCTTCTTGTACCTGTATATTGATATCATTCTCTGGGTTTGGAAAGTTCTTTGTTATTATTTCTTTGAATAAACTTTCTACCTCAGTCTCTCTATCTGCTTTTTAAGACCAATATCTCTTAGATTTGCCCTTTTGAGACTATTTTCTAAATCTTGTAGGCATGCATCATTTTTGTTCATTCTTTTTTTCTTCTTTTTACTGTGTCTTCAAGTAGCCTGTATTCAAGGTCACTAATTCTTTCTTCTGCTTAGTTAATTCTGCTGTTGACAGACTCTGATGCATTTCTCAGTTCATCAATTGAATTCCTAAGTTCCAAAATTTCTGCTTGACTTTTTTTTTAATTATTTTAATCTCTTTGTTAAATTTATCTGCTAGGCTTCTGAATTCCTTCTTTATGTTGTCTTGAAGTTCACTGAGCTTCTTCAGGATAGCTATTTTTAATCCTTTGTCGGAAAGGTCACCTATCTCCATCACTCCAGGATTGGTCACTCATACCTTATTTAGTTCATTTGGTGAAGTCATGTCTTCCTGGATATTTTGGATGCTTGTGGATGTTTGTCAGTGTGTGGGCATTGAAGGGTTAGGTATTCATTTTAATCTTCACAGTTTGGGCTTATTTGAACCCATCATTCTTGAGAAGGCTTTCCAGATATTCAAAGGCAATTGAATGTTGTGATCTAAGTCTTTGGTCACTGGAGTTGCATCACTACTGGGGGTGCCCCAATCCCAGTAATGTTGTGACTCTTGCAGAATCCTGGTGGTGCTGCCTTGGTGGACTTGGGTAAGATATGGGAGAATTTTCCGGATTACCAGGCAAACTCTCTCATTCTCTTCCCTCACTCTCCGTGCTGGGCTGCTAGATTTGGGGGATGAGTGACATGGGCACTCCCTTGTGGCTAGCAGTGCCAGGTTACACCTGAAGCCATCTCAGTCTCACCAAAGCCAGTGGTGTCTGTTGCCGGATACTTCTGATGTTTATTCAAAGCCTAGGGGCTCTTTAGTCAGCAGGTGGTGAATCCTGTCAGGACTAGGTCCTTCCCTTCAGGGCAGCATATTTCCTTCCAGCCAAAGGTGGGTCCAGAAATGCCTCCCAGGACCTAAGACCTGGGCTCAAAGGCTTCAGGAGTCTGCTTGGTACTTTATTTTACTGTGGCTGAGCTGGTACCCAAGTGGCAAAAAAAAAAAAAAAAAAAAAAGATCCTCTGAATTCTTCCTTTTCCTTTTCCCAAGTGAAAGAAGACTCTCCCTGAGCCAAGATGCCTGTAGTTGGAGGAGGGGTGACATAGACATGCTTGGTTACAGCTATAACGGTGTTTCACTGGGTCACATGCATCCGAAGTCCACTGGCTCCGATCTAGCAGAGCTGCAGGAATTGTCCAAGGACTGCAGCCTTTGCGTTCCAGCTGCCTTATGAATTCAGTTCAAGCCTCAGGCTGCTTTTTTTCTGCCTGGTGGTCAGCCTAGTTGGAATTTGAGTTTAGGCCACCAGCAGAATTCTGCCCTGTGCTATGTTCCTCTGTGCTAGGGCAACCCTGAGTTTCATTGCGAAGTTCCGTAATCACTTCACTCTCCCTCCCCTGAGCACACAGATTCTCTCTCCATTCATTATACTGGCTCAGTACTGCTGGGGGATGGGGGAAGGGTGGCGTAGGCAATGCAAGATTGTGTTTTCTGCCCTCTTCAGTTCTTTTTTCCTTGATATAATGTTAAAGCCAGGTAATATGATTGCTCACTTGATTTTTAGTTCTTCTAAAGGTACTTGTTTGCATGGATAGTTGTTGAATTTGGTGTTCACGCGGAGGGACAACCGCTGAAGGTTATTATTCGACCATCTTGCTCTGCTTACTCTATCCTTTGATTTTTCTTGAAATATTTCCCTTTATTGAAGCTATACCACTGGTCTAAAATCTATGAGAGAGAATTACTGTTAGCAAGTCATATTATGAACAATCTATTTGTAGTTCTACTGTGATAATCTTGTTTCAGTAATACAAAAATGCTATGATAGAGCTGCTGTGATACAGCTGTCAGCCTTGTAAAACATCGAATCATGCTGAATTCTTAATCAAAAGCAAATATGGAAACCTTGAAAATAGTGTGGTTAAGGGTGTGGGCTCTGGAGTGACCTGCATGTGAGCATGGCTTCTACCTCTGCTATTTACTAGATATGGATCTTGAAAGTATTATTTAAACTAAACATCAGTTTTATCATCTATAACTTGGAGATGATTTCAAACAAATAGGGTTGTTGTAATAATATAATATTACCGTGGAAACTGGCACTGAAGAAATGATATATTTTATCTATGATTTCTAATATTATTTTAATATTCTTTCTTAGTTGATATATATGATTAAAGATTAAAGAGTCACACAAGGATAATTTTATTTATTTTTTTGAGACAGAGTCTCACTTTGTCAACCCAACTGGAGTGCAGTGACATCATCATAGCTCATTGCAACCTCAAACTCCTGGACTCAAGTGATTTTCCTGCCTCAGCCTCCCAAGTAGCTGGGAGTACAGGCATGCCACCATGCCCAGCCAATTTTTCTATTTTTTGTATAGATGGGGTCTGGCTCTTGTTCATGCTGGTCTTGAACTCTTGATCTCAAGTGATCCTCCCACCTCGACCTCCCAAAATGCTAGACTTATAGGTGTAAGCCACCTGCCTGGCCTTTATTCTTTTAAAATGTGTTTAATTTTGTTTCTATGGAAGCAAAAATATTTTAAAAATTGCCAATTAAAAAGTAACTTCACTTTGTATATTTTGCATTAAGTTATTTTAAACCTTTCTTGGATGGAAAAATAGTTTGTAGATCCTGTAGAAATTTGGAATAATTGAAAAAAAAAAGATCCTAAATTGTCACCCCATCTCTAACATAGACTTAATTCTCAGCATTTTATATTTGGCTCTTTAGAGGTCATTATGTCATTTACTTTCACATCCTAATAAACAACCCCAAAGTTTATAAATCTAAAATGGTAATCCTTTATTTGCTCAGCTGGGCAATTCTTCTGGATTTATCTGGGCTTATTTAGGAATCTGAAATCAGCTGTCAGTCATATCAAAGCTTCACTACTGCAGGCTTTGGCTGGCTGTCCACTTTGGAGAATGGGATGACTGGACTGTTTCACCCAGGAGGTTAGTCTGGGCTTGATCATAGAACTGCAGAGCTAAGTCCAAGAAAACTAGCAAAAGAGTACAAGCTATCTTAAAGCCTAGGATCAGAAGTGGTAAAATATTATTATTCCAGCATTCTGTTGCTGAAAGCAATTCGTAAGGTCAGAGCAGATCTGTGGAGTAGGAATGGAAGAAGCCACAAATTCACGTTGTAAGGGGAATGAATACAGGGAAGAGAATGATTGTAGCAAATTTGTTAGCATTCTACCTCAGCTATTTTTCTCCAGAGTTTGGAAAACAATCTCTAGTTGCTTAAATTTACTTAATGCTGGAACCAAAATGGTTACCTAATGGTTTGTCATTGGAAATAAAACTGCTAAATAGCCTCGTTCTTTTTAATGATTACTTCTCTTTGAAAAAAGTCAGAAGGCAAAACATTCTTAAGAAAAATAATTAAAAGAAATTCAAAGCCATACACAAACCAAAACAGAAAACACACAGAAATGCAATGCACAGACACAAACCACACACACACACACACACACACACACACACAGAGTCAATGAAATCAGAGCAAGCAAGAGAGAAAAGCCTATCTGTGTTGCTCAGTTATTTCTCTCTTTCCTCCTGAGAACTCTTTTTGCCCAGGTTGTAATTCAAGTTTTCCTTTTCATTATTTCCCACTGTTTAATATAAATAAAATATGCATGCCAACTAATATAAATATTTCAGGTAGAAACCTCAGGAAAGACCAAACTCTCTAAAACCCTCTTTGTTTCTATATACACTGTTAATTAAAGATGCAGTTACCTTCATATCTTACCATTTTATTTTCATCAATTTATCAATTTCTTTTAAGGTGTGGTCCAGCAGCATCAGCATTACCTGGGAAGCTAGAAATGCAAGTTCTTAGGGCCCATCCACCTTGATCTACTGACTCAGAAACTCTGAGGGGAAAGGGACAGCAATTTGTTTGAACAAACTCTCCATTTTAAAATTTGAGAACCACTGAATTAAAGGAACACTACTGTTTTGGCATAATAGCCTAACACTATATTGAGATGAAAACAAATAAGTTCTTGTATTGAGTGATAATATACACATACTCTCAGACTCCCCACCTAGAAGAAAAGTTTGATGACTATACCGAAAGATTTTGTAAAATTTGTTAAGTAAACTATAGATAAAATAATGTTTAGTAGGTTTCAAAAAGTGGAAAGAGAATAAAGTGTGTTTTTTAGAGTGAAAGTAGGCAATATTTCAGCATTATATTTCATACAAGTAGCCATCAAAATACAAAATTTATCTTGTCAGTGGCTTGCACTATATAGCTGTTAATGAAATTTGACATCCTACTCAGCATTAAATTATATTTTAAATAATTATTAAAAGTACAATATGATACTATGTTCATAAATATAGTGATTAACATCTCAAACAACAGTTTAGTTTATATTCACATAGGACATATTTATAGAGCTTCATAAAAAGCCCCGGTAAGTGAAATTAATCTCTTCATATTTTAATTATTTGGTCTCAGGGCATATAATTTGTGGCATTGTTATTACTTCAGATAAAAATAAAATAAAATGTTTAAATCTACCAGTCAAATAGATGACAAGAGATAGCCTGTCCCAAGTGGTTTTGATTTCCTATTTATAGGCAGAAAATAATAGTTCATTAACACCTAAAAAATTTAAAAACTAACTCAGAATAAGGGTTGCAAAAATCTCAAAAGATTCAGATGACATCTCTGAGGTGTTGATTAAACCTGAATGAAACTTTTTCCCAAGAATTAATGCTCTAATATAGGAAGCACTAACATAATTTTCGATTTTCAGAACTTTTCATATATTAGCCCTGAAGCATGTCATTTATTTATTTATTTTTCCCTTTCTCTAGGCAATAAAAAAATCTTAAATTGGACTCCTTAATTTAAAAAAGAAGAAGTGGGTGTTTAAGTCAAGGTAGAATTTGAAGAGCAGAGCAATTGTTTAGCAGGAGCATGTAAGAGCATTGCTATGGAGACAAGTCTTGATGAAGGCAAAATTATTTTCCAAGTCATGATTCTCAGAAACTATCACATAAATAAATTAGCTGAATTTTAAAAATTAATCACAAGTAAAAGCAGCAGCCAAAAGAAGCATGACAGGGATATATGCTAATCTGTGCACCATGATTTTTTTTCTATAAGTGGAAATTGAAATGAATTGTAAAAGCCAATGAAGCAGCAGAAAGATGGTTGACTATAAATCCCAGCCAATGTCCTAGATATGTCATTTTCCATGAAAGGCATGCTTTCTGATGTTACATTTTCCATTAGCAAATAGGGCAGCAGAACACCAATGTATGTGCTTTCCCGACTCATTTGCATGTCACCATTTATAACTTTCCATAGCCCTGTGGCATTGTGACAACTGCCTCCCAAATAAGGAATATGCAACAGCAATAATTTTTTGATAACACCCTAGTAATTACATGACCCTTGAAGGGCTTGTTTTCAAAATTCAAAACTCACTTCACTTGCTTGAGTGTGAATCTAATCTCATTCTTGGCTTGGAACCTGGTTATTAACTTTCCCTTTCTTGACAGATTTGGTGGGTGATGGTAGAATGAGTCAGAAAGAAAGGTCAAAAAGGAGGAAGTTGGAACCAAGAGATTTCCTGCAAGTAGCCTGAAGAAAAAAAAGTGCTTACCTCTTGGAAAATTAAAGTCACTGAAAAGGGCTTCTATTCCGTAACTTAATTTTTATTCTAAATGAAAAAGTATATCTATTGAATTAAAGAGATTATATTAAGAACAAAAAAAAACATCTAATGCTAGATTTCATAAATGGATATATGTGTGTTTAAGGCTCAAGTAAGACAGCCTCTCACTTTTTAGTAGCATTTGTTTACCTATATGGAAATCCTTTTGGATTTTCTATTTTACAAAGTTAAAATTTTATCTAAAGGAAACTGTGTACAAAGCAGATAAGCCAAATACAACTTATGATTGGCTGCTACACACACTATCTTAATGAAATTCCTAACTCACCTTCTGACTTTTTCAGACTTTTGCATGTGTAATAAAAAACCCTAGATCAAAACATGTTGTCCTGGAATTGTTGGTTGTCAATATGCAAGGGTGTTTACCTATATAAGTCAATGAATGGATAATTTGCAGCCACACTCTAAATGATCTTAGGTCCTTAATTAGTAAATCAAACCATAGATGATATGATGTTTAATAGGTTTTAAAAACTTGAAAGAGAATAAACTATGTTTCTGAGAGTCAAAATAGGCAATATTTCAACATTATAATCATTAAAAGTGGCCATCAAAATACAAAATTTCAATCAATTTTTCATTATTAGTCACTGAACTCTTTTAGAAAGGGGAGGATGGACAAAGACCCTTTTTCTCCCATCCAAGTATTAACCAGGCCCCACCCTGCTTAGCTTCTGAGATTGGGTACATTCAGGGTGTTATGGCCATAGACAAAGACCCTTTTTTTGGTGTGGATTCCACTGTCAGTAAACTCACCTCTTCTCTGTCCTTATGCAGAGCCACTTCATTGTGTCACTTGTAGGCCACAATGCACTTAGCAATTCCACAAAAGTGTCATTCACATAGACTAAAATACTGGTGGCATGCCTTGACTTGCATGATGCAGCAGCCCTATTATGATCATGTATTTATTAAGCACTTGCTTTTGGCTGCACATTTTGCTAGGTCCTGAAGATTCAAAGATGAGCAAAAATGTGCATGGCTCTATTAATTTTGATGATTAAAATCTAATGGTGGAGCCAGATACTAGTCAAGTAATTACACAAAAAAATGCAAAGTTATGATGACAAATGCAATGAAGGAGAGAGATTCATGGTTCAGAATTGTGCTTACATGGTAGTTATTAACTATATAAGATTCATTAAAATATATTATATATAAAGATTTAATTTATTAAATTAATTTATTATACATAAAATTATATAAGATTGATTAAATTTGAAGTTACTAAAACTGAATAAAGTTAAAAATTCATTCCCTCAGTCACACTAGCCACATTTTAAATCCTCAATACCCAAATGAGGCTATTGGCTACCATATTAGACAGTACAATTTAGAACATTTCCATCACTGTAGAAAGATCTACTGGACAGTGTTGATTGAGAATAATAATATAAAATGGGATCAGGGAAAGCATCTTTTAGGAAGTGAAAATTAAGAACAAAAAGATGAGCAAGAATTAACTAGATGAAGAGAAACTTTGGAAAAAATGAAAAGTAGCTCATTTTTCACAAAATATTGGAAACTTCTAGCTTTCAAGATTTGTCTATAATGTTATGAGAAATAAGTGATTACTTGGAAAATGTGCACTTTTGTTTTAGAGATGAAAAATTTGTAAATGTGACAAAAGTAACATTCATATAACAGATGAGATTTAAGAGGCCAATTGGTTTAAAATTCACATAAAAAAAGACTGGAGACTTAAACTATGCCACCAGTGCTAGTTGTAACAGGTTAAGTTCAAACAGTGCCAGAGTTAAAAAAAAGAATCTAGATATTCTGATTCTTAATATTGATTCCACTTCTTAGAATAGTCTTAAATTATTTGGACAACTTTAAACAACATTTTCAAAAATACAGTTTTTACATTTTTTATGAATATAGATGTGCATATTTATGACCACCCTTTCACATTTATTCTTCTATTAAATTAATGACAAATTATTGAGTTGTAATTTTGCCTAAATTAAAGATCTGAATGTTAATGGTTGAAAAATCAAACAGACATAACATCTTACATGTTTATTTACAGTTTAAAACATGTTTTAATTTTCTCTGTTGAAAGGCTGCGAATAAATGCAGCATTCTTATTTTTGTTTCACCTATTCGTTGAGCTAAATATGAATGTGGTTATCACAGTGGTTCAATCTGCGCTGCTTAAGGAAAGACGTTGCTTTCAATATTTATAGTTTGAATTTGGTTTGCTCAAAGTTTACAAAACTGGATATAGTAATTTGCCCTGTGATGAATCACATTGTCAATATACAATCATACTTTTAATTTAATTTGTTTAAATTAAAGGTGTAAAATTGTTACTCATGCCTGTTGTATATTGAGGAAGTTATTGCTTTGTACTGTAAACCAATGACCCTTAATTTTACATTATTTGAGTGCTATATAATTTATTACAGTAATGCATAAAAATAGCACAGTAAGTTAAATTCACTTTATTATATTTCCATATCAAGATTCAATGAAGATCAAATCCCTCTAAAGAGACTATTATAAAACAAAGAGCCCAAGTAAACTACTGCTTAAAATTAGGGTATTGGATCAAATTCATTTAAAGAATATTTATTAAGGATATACTTTGTGACACACTGTTATAGATGCTATAATAATAGCAATAATGAAAAGAAAGAAAATGTCTTTAATAACTATTAATTCCCTATGCTCATGAAACTTCAATTCTATTATGGGAAAAGAGACAATAAAGAAAATAATTAAAACATTATCTGTTTTTAGATAGTGGCTAGTGCTATCAAGGAACATAAACCAAGGAAGAGAAATGTATATTAAGGCAGATTTGATGGTATTAAAAAGGGTAAGGGCGAAAGGCTTCATTTGAAGAGTGGTATTTGAATAAAAATGAGAAGTAGATGAGGGAGTGAGTCATGTACATGTCTGAGGCAATGCAATACAGGAAGATGCAAGAACAGATGCATAGGGCCTGAGGTGAGGTAGTGTTTAGAGAGTTCAAAGAATAATAAGAATAGGTACCTGGAGAAGAGTGATCAAGGTTAACATAGTAGAGGATGAAGGCAGAGAGTTTAACAGGACACAACTTCTGACACTTGGCCATTATAAGGGCTTTAACTTCTACTCTGGTAGAAGGTGTTTCAGTGTTTTGAACAGAGAAATGACATTATCTGATCTAATTTTTAAGGTTACTCTGGATGCCATGTTGAGAATAGATGAGAGTAAGACAAGGTCAGCAGTAGGATAGTTAGAAGGCTATGGCAATGAACCAGGTGAGAAATGCTAGTGCTTTGGAATTAGCAATGAAAGCAAAGAAAATTAGTGATATTCTGTATACCTTTGCAGTTAGATCCCATAAAGTTTGCTAACAGATTGCATGCAGGACATCGGGAAAGAGAGAAGTCAAAAATGTTTCCAAGGTTTTCAGCTTAAATAACTAGAAGGATGGAGTTGCCAATATCAGTCATGGCAAAGACTGAGGAACAAGACAAGTTTACGAGGGAAAATGAGTAGCTGAATTGTATTCATGTGAAGTACAAAATGTCTGTTAACCATCCAAGTGGAGATGCTGAGTAAGCAGTTGGACATTAGAGTCTGTAGTTCAAAGAGGTCCAGTCTGGAGTTATAAAATTGTTGACTCAGAAAATGCTTTTAAAGCTTTATGACACCAAGTTTAAAGGGTTAGAAAAGGAAGAAAAGGGGTCTAATGGCTGTGCTCAAGACTAGTCCTATATTAGAAGTTGAGAACATGGAAAGAAATTGGTAAAAATGACAGATAACACAGCTAGTGCATATAAGTATGGTTCCCTGTAGTAAAATGTTTTTAATATTTCAAGGAAGTGGGAATGAACATTGTCAAATGCTGTTAATATATTAAGAAAGATAAGCACAAGCATGGGAAAACGATCAACAGATTTGGCATAGTGTAGATCATTCACGACCTGATGAAAGTGGATTTAAAAGAGTGGTGGTTAAAACTCTGACGGGAGTGGGATTAGGAGTCATGAGGAAAAAATTCAATGGAGATAATGAGTACATGCACAGCACATTCAAGAACTGCGATACATAAAGGGAGAGAGAAAAATGGAGTGTCAGATAAAGAAAGAAATTGTACCAACATAAACTTTTTAAGCTGAAATAAATATCAGCATATTTGTGTGATCAATAGAATAAACCAGTAGAAAGGGGGAAATGGTGATGAAGGAGACAACAAGAATTGCTGTAACAATGGCCTTGAATAAATAATATATGAGGAATCTTGCACGAGGTGTACCAGCTGTCCTATGTTGGGCACATGGAAATCACATCTGTAATAACAAGAAGGACGGTTGAAGGTAGGGTGGAAAGATGTAGGTAGGTGAGTAGATGTTATAGAGTAAGCTTGTGGATATTTTTCAGGATAGGCTTTAATTTTTCAGTGTAATAAAAAGAAAGACCATACCTGAGAGAAGGAATGGAGGGGAGGGATGAGGTGTTGCATATAGGAAAAGTATGAAATAATTGTTATGTAAGTAAGAATGAATGGACTGGGAAAATTGGTATAATTACTGGGAAACAGTAAGGTAGTGTCTTTTTCTTTAGTTATGTTCAGCTACTCAGATACAGAGGCAAAATAGGGGGAAGAGTTAGATTTAACTAGAATTGTGGTGTTGCTAAAGGAGTACAAGGAAGTAAATATAAGAGGGAAAAGAGAATTGTGGGTGTAGACAAGCAAGGGATTTAATGACCGACCATGGGTTTTTAAGTAGAGAAAAAAAAAACTAAGATCAGAGAAAAGGTGGTAGGATTTACAGATTATAGGAACAGTGAGAGAGTAAGATTTGTTGGAGTCAAGATCCTAGAAGGCATAAATGGGAAAGAGGGAATGGTAGTTGAAGAGGTAGATATGTAACATTGAGATTATGAAGGGGTTATTGTTACCAGTAACAAGTGCTAAGGGATAACCATGGGAGGGAGTTGCTGGTATAGGTAGTAGAAATTTCTGTAACAGAGGAATCTAAGGAACTGAAAGGCTAAGAATTTTTATTTATGTGGATATTGAAACTAAGAATTATGATAGGAGCTAAGAAGCAATATCTTCAAGTAATGAGTGATCTGGGATCAATGGATAATAATACAAAAGAAGGATGATAGTTATTTGACTGATAATATAATATTCAAAACTGATCATTAGGGAAAAAGGTCAGAGAATGGTCTGAAAGATGCAATGAGGCGAGACAAGGGATGTTTGGTTACTTCCAAGTTCAATAGAAGAAGGGGTATAGAGCAGTGAGGTATGATAATTAAGCTTATTTCCTTTCATATGATACTCTGATAAAGTTATTGTAATTTAGTTGAGTTGAATGTTCTAATTTGTAAAGTATCTATTATCTAAAACATTATATATTCTTTGATTGGCTCCTTATATTAAATATGATTAAGCTGTCATTTATTGATCTGTAATATACCAAAAGCAAGAGGATAACACATGAAAAAGTAATGACTAAGTAATATTTTTAAGACATTTAATCGGTATGCACTAAATGATCTATTACTTGTTTGGGTCAAATATGTATATTTTATTAACATGAATATGAAAAGTACCTCAAGAGTGTCTATAGTGTTTAATAGCTGTATCTCTAGTTTATTTATAATAAAGAAAGCAAAGGGTTAAGAAGCCTATACTGAAATAGATTTTTTACCTCAACTTTTATGAATGTTTGAGGCCTGAAGGGTTTATAACTTTCTACTCTTAATTGCCTGTTGGTACATACTTCCCTGCTGAACACATACTTACACATACAAACACACACAGAAAGCCCCACGTGCTAAAATCACCCTTGACTATCCAACCAGAGACTTGGGTACTTGCCCCTTCATTTGATGTGTCCAGCCAAGAATCTAAAGGACAGCTGACAACCTTATTGATAGAGACCTTAAGTGATACATGAAGCACAAATGTTATTAAGCTCAAATAACTGTATAATTTTTTTGTGCAAAAAATAAATTTTGATACCTTTAGAAATTTGCACATTTAAAGATAACAGCCCACATAACATTTTCAACCTCTAGAGATAGCTATATACAAGTGCCCAAACACAATATGGCATCAAAACTAAAATCTAATAGTCCTAGAGATTAATTTGTTTAATTTGGACTACAATCAAATTCACTAAGTTAACTTCTTAGGTATTTTTCTTCACTAACTAGACATTCTATATAATTATATAAAAGCTTCATCACCTATTCTTAAAATGATCCAACAAAGATTTTTCTGGCAATTTACAGGCTGTGAAAGTCAATCCAGGTGACACCACAAAAATAGAACTGTGGGTTATACAATAAAACGAATTAAACACATCTCAGCATATATATCTTCCAATCTCAAAAACTGATTCAGAGCCAAGAGCGATGGGACAGTTATGTCAACAATGTGCATTATCTAGAAAGATTTACTTACAAATCGAATTTTGCTTTTACTTTGTGTAAACATTTAACTAAGTTGTTCTACATAAATATTCAAATATTAACCATTTGTTTTATGATTAAAACAAATATACTAAGTGAAAACATTTGGAGAAGAGCATTTATAAATGTGGAATTTTTCGAGGAAGAATTGTTTACTGCAAAGTGCAGGATGTCCATTTATATTTTAAAATCCCTCAACACTTCATTGAAGAGATCATTTTGAAAGGCATGGATTAAAAGATAATATTATAGAGCTCTCAAATTGTTGTATGTTATTTTACATATAGATTCATCTTTGTTGAGTTTATCAGTTTGCTGTCTTTGTTGCTCGTTTTTTAACTTTTTTGAGATGTTATTTATATTGAAATCTCACATATTTAATATAAACATTTTGATGAGTTTGGATATATGTATGCATTTGTGATTGTTATCTTTATTGTTAAGTAGTATTCGACCAATTTGTTTAGCCATACACCTGTTGGTTGTTATTTACAGTTTGTTTATACATACTTCTATTGGTTAACATTTAAATATTTCCAGTTTGGGCAATTATGAATAAAATGCTATGGATATTCTTATATAAGTTTTGGAGGACATAGGCTTTCATTTCTCTTTTGTAAATACCTAGAAATAAAATTGCTTGGTTTTATGGGCTGAGTTGTGTTTCCCCAATATTCGTATGCTAAAGTCCTCCTAGCAAAGAGTATCTAAAAATGTGACTATATTTGGAGATAAGGCATTTAAAGCCGTAACTAAGGTAAAATGAGATCGTATGTGTGGGCCTTAATGACTGTATACTTATAAGAAGAGGAAATTAGAACAAAGACAATGTGCAGAGGAAAGACAATGTGGAGAAAGAGGGAGAAGATGGCCATCTAAATGCCAAACAGACAGGCCTCAGTGGAAATCAACACTCTTGAAACCTTGATCTTGAACTTCTAATTTTCAGAACTGTGAGAAAGTAAATTGCTGTGATTTAAGGCCATCCAGTTTATGATATTTGTTACATCAGCTCTAGTAAACTAATACACTTGGTCATAGGTTTAACCTATCATTTTACATTCCTCCCAGCAATGCATGCAAGTTTTGGCTGATTTATATCCTTTCCAAAACTTGGTTTTATCAGTCTTACTCATTTTAGCCACTGTAATCCACATGTAGGAAGTCTTGTGGTGTTGATTTATATTTTCCTTATGCCTAAAGATGCTGAGCACTTTCTGATATGGCTTTTGGCCTTTAATATATTTTGTTCTGTGTGAAGTCCCTGCTCAAGTCTATTGCTCACTTTAGCCAGGCTGTTTGCCATTTTATTTATTAATTATAGGAATCCTTGATAGATCCTGAATACAATTCCTTGTTATATATACACAGTTAATATTATCTCCCAATCTGTACCCTGACTGTCTATTTTCATAATGATGTCTGTCTTTTGATGAACAGAAATTTTCAATTTTGAAGAAGCAGTTTATTACTTTTCTATGATTTTTAGTGCCTCCTAGGTTCCATCTAAATCTTTGACTATCTGAGGTTTATGAATATATTCTTTAGTTTTCCTATAGAAAAGCTACACATTTAAAAATATTATATGTAGGACTGTGATGCATCTTGACTTAGAATGATGTTTGTAGTGTTTGGTGTTTGGTAGATGTTCGTGTCCAATTCCTAATTTTATACAGTTGCATCAGCATCGTTTGTTGAAAAAAATGTTTATTTTCCCATTACATTGCTTTGGTGATTTTGTCAAAAATCAATTCACTGTGTAAATGTGGCTTTATTTCTGTAGTATCTATTTGGTTCCATTGACCTATTTATATATCTTTATACCAATAGCAAACTGTTTTGATTATTATACTATGATTTTATAATAAGTTTTAGCCTTAGATTTATTTATAAGATTTCTTGACTATTATAGGTCCCTTGCATTTCCATATAAATTTTAGAATCGATTTGCTCATTTATATTTTTGAAAAATCATGATAGGATTTTGACTGAGAATGCATAGAAACTATGGAACAATTTAGAAACAATTCACATCTTAGCAATATTCAGTCTTTCATTCCACAAACATTGTATACTTTTCAATATATTTTTTCTCTCAGTTTCTTAAGGTCTTTAAAAATTTCTCTCATCAATGTTTTGCTTATTTCAGTATTGAAGCATTAAGCATAAATTGTTAAATTTATTTCCAAACATATTATTTTTGACACAATTGTAAATGGTTTTTTCCCCACAATATTAAGGGAGTACAAATGTTTTTGTTACACAGATGCACTGTATAATGCTGAAGTCAGGGCTTTCAGTGTGCCTGCCACCAGGACAGTGTTCATTATACCTGATAGGTAAGTTTATATCCCTCATCACTCTCCCATCCTCCCCCCTTCTTAGTTTCCAATGTCTTTTATGTCTCTTTGTGCCTGTGTATACCCATCGTTTAGCTCCCACTTATTAGTGAGAATATGTGGTGTTTGTTTTTCCATTCTTGAGGTACTTCATTTAGGATAATGGTCTCCAGTCCCATCCAAGTTGCTGTGAAAGACATTATTTCATTCCTTTTTATGTCTGAGTAGTACTCCCTGGTCTATATAGACCAATTTATTTTATCCACTTATGAATTTATGGACACTTTGGTTGATTCCATATGTTTACAATTGTCAATTGTGCCATGATAAACATTTGAGTGCAGGTGTCTTTTTGATGAAATGATTTCTTTTCCTTTGAGTAGATACCCAGGAATGGGATTGCTGGATCAAATGGTAGGTCTGCTTTTAGATATTTGAGAAATCTCTGTACTGTTTTCCATAGGGGTTGCACTAGTTTTCAGTCTGACCAACAGTGTATAAGTATTCCTTTTTGTCTGCATTCATGTCAGCATCTGTTGTTTTTTGACTTTTTAATAATGGCCATTCTCATTGGAGATAAATGACATCTCATTTTGGTTTTAATTTGCATTTCCCTGATGATTAATGATCTTAATCATTTTTTCCTATGTTTCTTGGCCATTTTTCTATCATCTTTTGGAAAAAAATCTGTTCATGTCTTTTGCCCATGTTTTGATGGGATTGTTTGGTTTTTTCTTACTGATTTGAGGATTTTGTAGATTTGTATATTAGTCCTTTGTCAGATGTCTAGCTTGCAAATATTTTCTGCCATTCTATAGATTGCCCATTTAGTCTTAACTGTTTCCTTTGCTGTGTAGAAACTTTTAAATTTAACTAAGTCCTATTTATTTATTTTTGCTGTTGCTGTATTTGCCTTTGAGGTCTTAGTCATAAATTCTTTGCCTATGTCTATGTCAAGAAGAGTTTGTCCTACATTTTCCTCTAGAAATTTTATGGTTCCATGCTTTATATTTAAGTCTTTAATCCCTCTTGAATTAATTTTTGTATATGGTGAGAGACAGGAGTCCTTTTTCATTCTTCTGAATGTGGCTATCCAATTTTCTTAGCACCATTTATTGAATAGAACATTCTTTCCCCACTGTAAGTTTTGTCTGCTTTGTCGAAGATCAAATTGACCATAGATATATGGTATTATTTCTGGGTTCATTATTCTATTGATCTATACATATAATTTTTTACAAGTACTATGCTGTTTTGGTTCCTATAGCCTTGCAGTATAATTTTAAGTCAGGTAATGTGATGACTGCAGAATTGTTCTTTTTGCTTAAGATTGCTTTGGCTATTTGGGACTTTTTTTTTATTCCAAGTGAAATTTAGGATTATTTTTCCTAGATTTGTGAAATATGATGCTGATATTTTGATGGATTTAAAAAAATTAAAAAATAAAAAAATAATCTGTGAATCATTTGAGGCAGTATGGATATTTTAATGATGCTCATTCTACAAATTCATGAGCGTGGGCTGTTTTTTCATTTGTGCCATCTATGATTTCTTTCATCGGTGTTTTCTAGTTGTCTTTGTAGAGATCATTTATCTCCTTGGTTAAGTTTATTCTTAAGTATTTTATTTTATTTGTATCTGTTGTTAATGGTATTGAATCCTTGATTTGACTCTCAGAGTGACTGTTGTTAGTATATAGAAATGCTACTGATGTGTGCATTGATTTTGTAACCTGAGACTTTGATGAATTTATTTATCAATTCTAGGAGTCTTTTTGTGAATTCTTTAGGTTTTGTTGGACACAGTATCATATTGTCGGGAAACAGAGGTAGTTTGACCTCCTCTTTCCTGATTTGAATGTCCTTTATTTGCTTCTCTTGCCTGATTGCTCTGGCTAGGATTTCTTGCACTGTGTTGCTTAGAACTGGTGACAGTGGGCACCGTTGTCCTGTTCCAGGTATTAGGGGGAATGTTTTCTACTTTACCCCATTCAGTATCATCATGTTGGCTATGGGTTTGTCATATATATGGTATTCATTATTTTGAGATATGTTTTTACTATGTCTAGTTTGTTAAGGGTTGTTATTACAAAGATGTGTTGGTTTTTAGCAAATGCTGTTTCTGCATCTATCGAGATGATCATACAGTTTTTGTTTTTAATTCTGATTATGCAGTGAATCACATTTATTGATTTGCATATGTTGAACCATCCTTGCATCCCTGGCATGAAACCTGGTTTATCATGGTGAGTTATCTTTTTGATGTGCTGCTGAGTTTGATTTGATAGTATTTTATTGAGGATTTTTACAGGTATGTTCATAAGGGATATTGGTTTGTAGTTTTCTTTGTTGTGTCCTTTCCTGGCTTTGATATCAAGAGATACTAGCTTTGTAGAATGAGTTAGTGAAAATCCCCTTCTCGATGTTATGGAATAATTTCTGTAGGATTGGTGCCAGTTCTTCTTTGTAGTTCTGGTAAAATTCAGCTGTAAGTCCCTGTGGTCCAGATTTTTTGTTGTTGTTGTTCTTGGGAGACTTTTTATTACTGCCTCAATCTCACTTCTCATTATTCATCTGTTCAAGATTCTTATTTCATCCTGATTCAGGCTTGGGAAGTTGTTTTTCCAGGAACTTATCCATTTACCCTAGGTTTGTTATTTAATAATTTGTGTGTGTAGAGGTTTTTGTAGTTATCACACATGATATTTCATATTTCTGTGATGTCAGTTTTAATTTCTTTTCTTTTCCTTTCTGATTGAGGTTATTCGAGTCCTTTATCTTCTATTTCTGGTTAATCTGGCTAATGGTCTATCCATTTTGTTTATCTTTTCAAAGAACCAACTTTTTTTGATCCTTTGTAATTTTTGTTTGTTTGTTTCCATTTCATTTAGTTCTGCTCTGAGCTTTGTTATTTTTTTATTCTGCTAGTTTTGGATTTGCTTTGTTCTTTCTCTGATTCCTTGGGATATTTCATTATGTTGTTAATTTGTAATCTTTCTGTCTTTTTGATATAAGCATTTTCCCCTTAGCACTGCTTTTTCTGTATCCCATAGATTTTGAAAGCTTGTGTCCCCTCTGTCATTCGGATCAAAGAATCTTTTGATTTCCATATGAATTTCTTCATTGACCCAAGGATTTTTCAAGAGTAGGTGTTTAATTTCCATGACTTTGTGTGGATTTCACAGTTTTGCTTGGAATTAATTTCTAGTTTTATTCCACTGTGGTCTGAGAAGATACATGGTATAATTTTGACTTTTCTGAATTGGCTGAGACTTATTTTGTTGCCTAAGATATGATCAATATTGGAAAATGTCCCACATACTGATGAGAAGAATAAATTTTTTGTAGCTTTTAGGTAAAGTATTCTGTAAATGTCTGTGAGGTCTATTTGTTCTAGAGTTCCATTTAAGTCCAATGTTTTGTTGTTGTTGTTGATTTTCTGCTTCAACGATCTCTGCAGTTTTGTCAATGGGGTGTTGAAGTCCCTTGCAATAATGATGCTATTACTTATTTCATTGTTTAAATATAGTGGAATTTGTTTTGTGAATCTGGGAGCTCCTGTGTTAGGCACATATATATTTAGGATTTTTATGTCTTCTTACTGGATTGCTCCCTTTATCATTATATAATGATCATCTTTGTCTTTCTTTTTTACCACTTTTGATTTAAAGTCAATTTTATCTGATACGAGAATGGCTGCACCTGGTTGTTTTTGGTTTCCATTTGTATGGAATATGTTTTTTCCATCCCTTTACCTTGAGTCTGTGCAAGTTTTTATGAGCTAGTATCCAAGAGCTATTTCTTGGATACTACATATACTTGGGTTATGATTTTTCATCCATTCAGCCATTCTATTTAAGTAGAGCATTAAGACCATTCAATTTCAGTGTTAGCATTGATATGTGGGATACTATTCTGTTCATCATGTTGAATGATGCCTTGTTGCTGTTTTTTCCTCTTGTGCTACTGTTTTATAAGAGCTGTGAGCTTTAACTTTTGGATGTTTTTACACTGATGGATGTCTATTATGCTGTTCCATGTATAGTGCACTCTTGAGCATTTCCTATAGGGCAGATCCTAGTAGTGACAAATTCCCTTAGTGTTCAATTCTCTAGAAAAGTCTTTATTTCTCCATCATTTATGAAACTTAGTTTTGCAGAGTACAAAATTCTTGGTTGATAGTTTTTCTGTTTAAGAAGACTAAAAGTGAACCCCCAGTCTCTTCTCTGCTAAGAAGTCTGCTATTAGCCCGATGGGTTTTTCCTTTATAGGTTAGCTGTTGCTTTTGTCTTTCAGCTTGTAGAGTTTTCTTCATTTTGACTTTGGCCAGGTTGATGATTATGTGTCTAGGAGATGTTCTATTTGATATGAATCTTCCTGGTGTTCAATGACCATCTTTTATCTGGATATCTGAATCTCTAGTGATACAAGGGAAGCTTTCCTCAATAATTTCCTCCAAGAGCTGTTCCATGCTTTTTACTTTTTTATCTTCTCCCTCAGGGATATCTCCAATTCTTTCATTGGCTCATTTTACATAGTCCCGTGTTTCTGTGAGTGATTGTTCATTCTTCTTTATTCTTTTTTCTACATCCTTGACTGGTTCTGGTTAGTTCAAAAGCCTTGTTAATTTGTAATCTTTCTGTCTTTTTGATATAAGCATTTTCCCCTTAGCATTGCTTTTTCTGTATCCCATAGATTTTGAAACCTTGTGCCACCTTTGTCATACAGATCAAAGAATCTTTTGATTTCCTCCTGAATTTCTTCATTGACCCAAGGATTGTTCAAAAGCATTGATATGTGGGATACTATTCTGTTCATCATGTTGAATGATGCCTTGTTGTTGATTTTTCCTCTTGTGCTACTGTTTTATAAGGGCTGTGAGCTTTAACTTTTGGATATTTTTACACTGGTGGGTGTCTATTATGCTGTTCCATGTATAGTGCACTTTTGAGCATTTCCTGTAGGGCAAATCCTAGTAGTGACAAATTCCCTTAGTGTTTAAAGTTATGAAATTCTTTCTTCTGCTTGGTCTAGCCTGTTGTTGAAGCTTTCTGCTGTATTTTGAAATTCCCTAAATGACCCTTCAAATTCTTTAAATTTTGCTATATTTTTTCTTATATTGTCTATTTCTTTAGCAACTTTTTCATTTTTTTCTTTTAATGTCCTGAAATATGTTTTGGCTTCTTTGTGTTGGTTTTTAACTTTCTCTTCAATGCCATTTTATCTTATTATCCATACATATTTTAAATTCCATTTCTAACATTTTGACAATTTCCTTTTGTTTTGGATCTGTTGCTGTAGGGCTAGTGTCATCCATTGGGAGTGTGGAACTAGCTTATCTTTTCATGTTGCTAGAGTTCTTTTTCTGGTTTCCATTCATCTGAAATCTCTTCTCTCAGCTCAGGGCAGATAGGTTTGCAGTGCATCTGTTTGCCTTTGCTGGAAACTTCACTACTTAGTGGGAAGTAGCAGTGCCTAAATGGCTTCTTGTGTCCTATTCCAGAACATTGATCTGATAGGAGAAGGGCAGATACAGTGACAGCCAGTAATGTACCTTTTCTGCATTGTCTCATTCCCCTGTGGTTGTCATACTCCAAGCTGGTGCTAGAGGATTTTCACATGGAATGGTATGTTGGTTCCCAGGCTGCTGTTGGAAGCTCAGGTGGACGTCTGTGTGAGTTCCTCTCCGCAGAGGTCAGCGTTTTAGAAGATTGCTGTCTGTGTCTCCCCATGGCTGTGGCAGTGACTGCTGGGCAAGGCTGTCTAGCCAGTGGTCCTGGGTGTCAGGTTGCAGGCATTTGCTCCACCCATGTTCAGGTTTAATGGCGGTACACAGCCGGGAGTAGCTCATGGCAAGTATGTCCATGGCAGAGTGCTGGCCTGTAGGTGTGGTGACAAATGGGGCTGTGGAGGTGTGGTCTTCCAGGCAGTGTGGGGCCTTATGGGCCAGGCTGCTGGACGGCTAGGCCTCTCTCCCCACGCAGGTCCCATTGAAGCAGTTACCATGGGACTTCTTGAATGGCATTAGAATCTGCTCTGTTTGAATTTCCCAGTTGGGGTTTGTGGTTAGCTCCTAGTCATGGAGCACATGAGAGTATGTGCCCTCCCTGTTTCCTCCCTAGCCCAACAGGGGTGATGTGTAGGTGATTGCAAGGAAGCTGATCCCTGTGTAGATCGGGCCCTCTAGACCCAAGAGCTCAGAATGGCATCAGTTGCGGTGACCTGGTAACACAAGCCATCAGTTCCCTGCTGAACCTGCTCTTTGGTGCAATGTTACTGCACAGTCTTCAAGCAGTTCCCTGATCATATGGAGGCCTGCAGTGGTAGTGGTGGTGGTGGGGTCCTCAGAGCTGAGGTTGCAGTGTCTGCAGGGGGAGCATGGAGCCCTGAGATTCTCTCCTCTGTCGCTTCCCCACGTGTGGACACCTCGCCAGGTACCTTTCATTCTTGGTGAGTGGATCGCCCCATTTCCCTCTCCTTCACTCTGTCTCCCTTTGCTTCTTTGATGATTTACAATGCTCTTTCCAAGGAGGTCCATCCAAAGGTAGGCATCTACTTGCAACTTTCGATCCTGTCCTTGACAGCGATGTGTGCAGACTGCTTCTCATCCTCCATTCTTTAACTCTCTTCCTCGATAAATGATAACATTTTAACTTTCATTTTCTAGTTGTGCAAATTTTTGTTTATTGACATTATATTTGAAGAGCTTGCTAAATACACTTATTTGTTCTGAGATAGAATGATTGATTTAGATTCCTTTGGATTTTGTGAATATTTTATGATGTTGTCTGTGAATAAAGACACTTTTACTTCTTCCTCTGCCATCGTTATGTATTATTATTTCTTTCCCTTGCCTTATTGAACTGGCAAGGACCTAGAATGCAATGGTAAATATAAGTGGTGATATCCTTGCTTTGTTCTCAATCTCAGAGACACAGATTTCTGTCTTTCAGCATTAAATATGATAACTTTTGGTTTTTTATAGATGCCCTTTATCGGGTCGAGGATGTTTAGTTTTATTCTTAGGTTGCTCAGACATTTTATAATAAATGATTTTTACATTTTGCCAAATGCTTTAATAAAATTATTGAGACAATCGTGATTTTTTGGATGTCTTTTATTGTCAGTATTGTAAATTACATTGCTTGACTTTTGAATGATAAATAAACCTTGCTTCCTGGAATAAAGCTTACTTTTTTATTTTGTTTTACACTATATATTTCAGAATTGCTTATCCTGATAGTTTGGTGTAGGTATTTGTAGAATTGCTATTATTACTTTCTTAAATATTTGATACATCCTTTATTTGGCAAATTTCTTCCAATGTAAGTACTTAAAGTTATGTCTTAGACCATTTCTTTCTGGTGTAGCAAAACACCATACATAGACTAGGTCATTTATAAAGAAAAAGGATTTATTAGGCTCACTGTTCTGGAAGTGGGAAAGCCCAAGAATATGGGGATGGTATCTGGCGATGATCGTCCCATGGTGGAAGGCATCACATGATAAGGAAGCATGCATCTAAGACAAAGAGCAAATGGGGGTTGAATTTATCTTTTTTCAGGAGCTCACTCCCAGGATAACTGACCCACTCTCATAATAATGATATTAATTTATGCATAGGGGTGGAGCCTTCATTACTTAATCACCTCTTAAAGGCCCTAACTCCCAATACTTTTACATTGACAATTAAATTTCAGCATAAATTTTGGTGAGGACGTGCAAACCAAGGAAAGCTATAAATTTCATTTTAAGCACTGCTTTATTGCATTTTGCAAATTTTGATATGTTCAGTTCATTTCCATTTCATTTAAAATATTTTCTAATTTCACTCATGATTTCCTCTTTTATCTGTGAGTGATCTAGAAGCGTATTGCTTAATTTCTAAATATTTGTTCATTTGCCTGGTATCTTTTGCTGTTGATTTTCAATTTACTTCTGTTTGGTCAGAGAACATACTCTGTATTCTTTCAATCCTTTTCAAAATTTACCGAGGCTGCTTTTATGGATCAGGACATAGTCTATCTTGGTGAACATGTCATGTGTGCTTGAGATAAATATGTTTTATGTAGGTGTTTGGTGTACTGTTCTAAAAAATGTTAATTTGATAAAATAAAATATTAGTATAATTAAAATATTTTATATTTTTACTGCTTTTATGTCTAATTGTTCTATAAATTACTGACAGAGAAGTGTTTAAAATTACAACTGTAATTGTGGATTTGTCTATTTATCCCTTTGGTTCTGTTAGTGTTTACTTCACATATTGTTTAGCTCTGTTATTAGGTAATACACTTTTAGGATTGCTTTGTATTTTTGGTGAATTTACCTTTTTGTCATTACAAAATAACACTCTTTAACTCTGATAGCATTCCTTATGCTGAAATCCAGTTTTTCTGACAGTAATATTGATTTTTCAGCATTCCGATTATTATAATTTGCAAGTTTTATTTATCACTTTATTTTTAACCCATCTGTGTGTTTATATTCAAGGTTTATGTTTGTGTTTTGTAAGTAGCATATAATTGAGTTGTGTTTAAATTTTCACCTAGTTTCTGTATTTATGCCTTCTAATAGAAATTTTTATTCAATGTACATTTAACTTAATAATTGATAAGCTTGACTTTCACTCTACCATTTTGCTATATATTTTCTATTTGACCCAAATGTTCTTTGCTACTTTTGTCCCTTTCTTAACTACTTTTGAACTGCATATTTTTTTGTATTTTATTCTATTTCTTATGTCACTTATTATTTAAATCATTTTTGTCCTTTTTCAATTAGTGCTTTATGATTTATAATATGCATCTTTAACTTATAATATACAACAAGCAAATATTATATAGCTTTAAAGATAATGCAAAAACATGATATTAGTATACTTCTACCTATCTCTCTCCTGCCCTTTGTTTGTCTATTATTGTTATAATATTTCATATATGTGTCTGTGTATATACACACACATATACATGATCTTTATATACCTATCACCTATCATCTCATCTTTTTTTGTCACTATGCTCCAGTTTGTGTAGTTTCTATTTCCCTATTTTCAGTTCACTGATACTTTATTCTGCATTGATCTTTTCTATACTGCCATTGAGTCCATAGTATTAATTTTTCATTTCAGATATTATATATTTTAGTTACAGGATTCATATGTTGTTCTTTTTCATAATTTCCATTTCTTCATGAGATTCTTATTATGGTCATTTTTTTCTTTATGTAGAAAAAAGTTATTAAAGGTAAATACAATAGCGTTTAAAATATCTCTTTCTGCTAATTCCATTTCTGCATCCGTTTATATTGACCAATTTTTGTTTAGTTGCAGGTCCCAATTTTCTGCTTCTTTTCCTGATCTAGAATATTGTGTGCCTGAACATATACAGCTTAATATTCAGCCAAAGATTCAAACAGACCCTTATGCAGACTTCTGGAGTTCATTTTCTTTGCAAAGTCTTCTTTTCTGATACCCTGATCCTCAAATTTCAGATATTTCAGTAGCCCTGAACTATAATCTCTGTCTCCCCAGCTCAACAGGAGATCTTTATGCTCTATTTGAACTATAGCCCTATGTCATAACCCAGAAAGTGCTTCCAGACTTAAACTCAATACCTCCAGGTATATCACTTCTGCTGTGCCTGTTATCCAATGTCTGTGATCAGTAGTTTCATGTATTTTGTCATGTTTTACAGTTTCTTATGTTGAAAGGGCTATTCCGGTATCAATTATTCTACTATGGTGGGATACAGTAACCGTTACCTCTCATTCATTTTTAATATGCTGGTTCATTATCACCCTGAGCAGATATTTATAAACAGTAAATGCTGAAGACATACAGATTAATGAGATATTGTCCGTTCCGTGAAGAAACTGTCAGTCTACTGCAGTAGAGACTGATAAAATGAAAGTAATTTCAATGCAATATGGTATGTATAGAAAGGGAAGACTTGATAAGTGCTATAGGATTGAAGTAAAAGGAAAATATTTTATTAAAAATTTTATCCAGACCAAAGTCAAGCTTTGTGGTACTCTCTATGATTATGAATCTCAACCATGGCTGTAACATTAGAAAGCCCGGCAGAGCTCTACCCCAAATTTCCTAATTTATTTGTCTGGAGTATGGCTTGCATTTTGGAATTTTAAAAATCTCCTGTTGATATTTACTTTGAATTCAAGGGTGAGAATGTATATTTATGGAGATTTTTATCAGACAGGACTTATAAATAAATGTGCAGATTTTTAAAAGATTTAAATATTATTCTATTATCAAAAATTTTTACCAAATCTATGTTTTCTGTTGCCAATGTGTCAAAGCAATTGTTTCATTTATTTTTCCAGCATTATATTATGTTGGTGCAAAAGTATTTGCGGTTTCAGATGGTGAATTTTAAATCATTATAACCAGGCTCAAACACATCTTTATTAATCAAAATAGGAACCATTACAATCAACACATTTTTGCCAATGAGAAATAAGTTTTTTTATTCCTGTAGCGTAAACATCCATGCTTTGGGATTCGATGAACTCTTGGCAAGGATTTCCTGCATCCTGCTGGTTGTGGAAGTGTTTTCCCTGCAAAAAGTTGTCGAGATGCTTAAAGAAGTGGTAGTTGGTTGAAGAGAGGTCAGTTGACTATGGTGGATGAGGCAAAACTTTGTATTCCAATTCATTCAACTTTTGAAGCGTTGGTTGTGCGACATGCGGTCGGACATTGCCATGGAGAAGAATTGGACCCTTTCTGTTGAGCAGTGCCAGCTGCGGGCGTTGCAGTTTTTGGTGCATCTCATCAATTTGCTGAGCCTACTTCTCAGATGGAATGGTTTTGCTGGGATTCAAAAAGCTGTAGTGGATCAGACCGGCAGCAGACCACCAAACAGTGACCATGACCTTTTTTTGGTGCAAGTTTGGCTTTGGGAAGTGCTTTGGAGCGTGGTCCAACCACTAAGCTAGTCGTCGCCTGTTGTCATATAAAATTCACTTTTCATTGCATGTCACAATCTGATCGAGAAATGGTTTGTTATTGTTGCACACAAGAAGAGAAGACGACACTTTAAAATGACGATTTTTTTGATTTTCAGTCAGCTCATGAGGCACCCACTTATCGAGATTTTTCATCTTTCCAATTTGCTGCAAATGCCCAATGGTAGTAGAACGGTTGACATTAAGTTGAGTTCTTCAGCTTCTCGTGTAAGAGGATCAGCTTCGATGATTGCTCTCAATTGGTCATTGTCAACTTTCGATGGCCGGCTGCTGTGCTCCTCATCTCCTTTGCAAAACTTCTTGAACTACCACTGCACTGTACATTCGTTAACAATTCCTGGGCCAAATATGTTGTTGATTTTGCAAGTCGTTTCCACTGCTTTACGACCCATTTTGAACTTGAATAAGAAAATTGCTTGAATTTGCTTTTTGTCAAACATCATTTCTATAGTCAAAAATAAACATAAAATAAACAGCAAGTAATGTCATTAGCAAAAAAACATAAAGCAAGAAATGTACATTAAAATTATGTATAAAATAACCACATTTATTTAAGAGTGTATTCCAATATCAAATGGCAAATTTCTACAATGTGCAGTTACTTTTGCACCCACCTAATAGTTTCAGCCTGCTTTGATGAAATTATATTGAACTGATTAAATCGATTCATAATGCATCTATTCATCTAAGAAATATTTATTGTCTATTACTTATATTTGCTGTGCTAAGAACTATAGCTTTAACGTTGTAGGTTGCCTATAGCAAAGGGTTATGTACATTAACTTGGCAGTGAAGTTTTCTCATAATCCTGATGATTCAGAAGTATGCTGGTCCACATACATATAACAATATTTATGACCAGATTTCCAATTTTGAAAAGGATTAATTCTGAGAACATCTCTCCCAGAGAAAAAAACAGCACAAATATAACTAATTCATACATTGTAAAAGAAAAAGACTTTGGGAAAGTTGTAAACAAAGCAAGCTAAACCTACATGAAATTAAAAATTTTAAAAAGCAATGCTGATAACATCATGGTAATAACATAATGTTTGAAAAAAAATAATTTATATGCTTGTATTGTAAATAGCATAAGCATTCATTCTTATTTATAAGTGAGGGATGTATGTGTGGCAGGGTCAAATTTGATAGCTAAGTGTATGTTTTCCAATATTAAAAGAAAGCGTGTAATCTAATTAAATTTGGAACGCTCTCAGCATCTGAAATGCAATGACATGAGCAATAATGTTTCTAATGTTTCTAATGTTTCTTTTTCCCCCTAAGGAGAGCGAACCCACAGAACATGAGAGAACAAACAGAAATGATATGCAAATTGGAAGCATTAAATATTTTATTTTATTCAGCTACTTGGTCCTTTATACAATGTCCAAGCAACAGAAAACCTGCCTCTGAACACAGATTTGTTTGGCAAGTAGAAAAGATCACATCTAATTTGAATTATCACACAGATTTAGAGATTTTCAGTCTATTTAGTTTTGCTACAGCAAGTTTCAAATTTCTGCATCTTTTTTTGCTATTTCAAGGGCATACTTGTCCACTAACAGCAATCTCTTTGCTATGTAGACACTAATTATTTACATTGAAGTGTCTATACAGGTTGAGAATCCCTAATTTAAAAATCCATAATCCAAAATGCTCCAAAATCCAAAAATCTTTGAGCACCAACATAATGCTGCAAGTGGAAAATTTCACCCCTGACCTCAGGTGACAGGTCTCAGCCAAAATGCAGATACACAGTTTATTCAGTGTCCCCAAGGGAAAAAGGCCCTCACAGACTCCTTCAGCTGTGATATAACTTTTCCATGCACACCCACATTTTAGCACACAAGCATGTCCACAAAGGATAATAAAATGGCATGTGTGCAGGCCAGATGTACTAACAGCAGGCTCCCCATAATGTCTCACATGGGACCAAGATCGGTGTGCATTACTCATTGTGTTTTCTGGCTTATTCTCTGTTCTGTGGAGTAAAGATATTGAAAATATCAAAAAGCCTTCAGATACTCCTATGGGTAGCAGTAATAAGAAAAAGAGGAAGTATTTATGTTTATACTACAGAAAGTCAAGCTGTTGGAGAACCTGCACAGTAGAGCAAGTGTAAAATATTTTGCAGAAGAGTATGGTGTTGGAATGACCACCATGTATGACTTGAAGAAATGGAAGGATAGATTGTTGAAGTTCTATGCTTCAAGTGATGGACAGAAATTAATGAAAAATAGAAAAACGCCATATAAAGTTAAAAGTGAAAATCCCCATTGTGTATTGAAAGAGTGCATCCATCAGTATCACTTAATGTTAAGCTGATCATGAAATAAGCAAAGTCTATCACAATAAACTTTGAATTGAAAGTAACTTAAAAGATAATATTCAACAGGCTAGTTGTAGAAATTTAAGGGCAAACATGGTATTGAATTTTTAAAGATCTGTGTTTATAAAGCATCTGTTGATCATAAAGCATTGGAAAAATTGATTGATGAGTTTGTCAAGGTAATGGCTGATGAAAATCTAATGCTAGAGCGAGTCTGTAATGCTGATGAAACATCACTGTTTTACAATTATTGTCCCCAAAAGACATTGACTACAACTGATGAGACAGCCCCTATAGGAACTAAGGATATCAAGGATAGAATAACTGTGCTGGAATGTGCTAATGCAGCAGGCAGGCATAAGTGTAAACTTATCGTAATAGACAAAAACTTGCATCTTTGCTGTTTTCAAGGAATGAGTTTCTTACAAGTCCATAATTATGCTAACAAAAAGGTATGGATCAGCAGGGACACTTTTTCTGACTGGTTTCACAAACGTTTTGTACCAACAGCTCATGCTTACTGCAGGGAAGCTGGACTGGATGATGACTGTAAGATTTTGTTATTCCTTGATGACTATTCTGCTTATCCACCAGCTGAAATTTTCATTAAAAATAATGTTTATGCCATGTTCTTTCCCCAAAATATGACTTCATTAATTCAGCCATGTGACCAGAGTATTCTTCGATCAATGAAAAGTAAATATAAAAACACTTTCTTGAACAGCATGCTAGCGGCAGTGAACAGAGGAGTGAGTGTGGAAGGTTTTCACAAGGAGTTTAGCATGAGGGATGCCATATATGCTGTTGCCAATGCTTAGAACCCGGTCACTAAAGATACTGTTGTGCATGCCTGGATGATCTCTGGCTTGTGACTATGTTCAGTGATGATGATGAACAACATGGTGACTTTGAAGGATTCCATATGTAAAGTGAAATAAAATTATGTCTGACCTCCTTACATATGTCAAAAAGATCTCTTCAGAGTTAAGATGGAAGAAGTGGATATTGAAGAAGTTTTTAACATTAATAATGAGGCTCCAGTTGTCCAATCATTGATTGATTGGTGAAATAGCCAAAATGGTTCTGAATCAAAGTGACCAGGATAATAGTGATAATGAAGATGACATTGTTAACACTGCAGAAAAAGTGCCTATAGATGACATGGTGAAAATGTGTGTTGGGCTTATTGAAGGACTATAGCAGTGAGCATTCATAACAGAACAAGAAATCATGTCAGTTAATAAAATCAAAGAAAGACTTCTAAGACAAAAAAATAACAGTTTTAATGAGGCAGATGATTCTTGAGGAAACATTTTAGAAAGCCATCCAGCAGCATGCCTCCCATCCCTAGAGGACTCACTTCCTGTTCTCTCAACTGCTTCTAATGTTTATCCTCACCTACAAAAGCAGTACAGTGTACAGTAACCTTTTAATCAAAACAGCTTCATAGGTGAAGACTGAAAGCCTGCTGTTGTTTGTTGTTGCTGTTGTTTAACAGTTGATACAGGTGTTCCACTGACACTACTGTGCTTCTTACTTACCCTGGACACATTATTTTTGTGCTGTGCATTAATGGCGTTTCACTGCGCATTAATGGTATGTTTTTTTTTTTTTACTGTTAAGTACTTATGTGTGAATAAGTGTAAGAAAATGATTGCTTATCAGTAGCATATACATTTGAGTCAGAAATGATGGTAATGCCAAACAACCACAGATTGTCCACATCAGTGACTGAAATGATGACACCCTTGCTTTCTGATGATTCATTGTACACAACCTTTGTTTCATGTACAAAATTATTAAGGATATTGTATAAAACCACCTTCAGTCTATGTGTATAATGTGTATGTAAAACATAAATGAATATTGTGTTTAGACTTGGGTCCCATCCCCAAGATATCTCATAATGTATATGTAAATATTCCAAAATCTAAAAGAAAAAAATCTAAGATCGAGAATACTTCTGGTCCCAAGCATTTCAGGTAAGGAATATTCAACCTGTATGATATTTGGTGCTTTGAGATAAAAATTATTAACTATATACTTTCAATAATTTCTTGACATGTCACAGTTCCTACAGCAAATTTTGACTGTCCACATATATTATGTATAAAAAACACTGAGCTATTCAGTATGTCAGCGGCTGCAGTGTTTTTTTTTTTTTTTTTTAGAGATAGGGTCTTGCTGTGTTGCCCAGGCTGGAGTGCAGTGGCATCATCATTGCAGCCTCAAACTCCTGAGCTCAAGCAATCCTCCCTCCTCAGCCTCATGAGTAGCTGGGACTACAGGCCCACACTACCATGCTCTGTTTATCACTGGTAATTTTTCCAATCTTGAGCCTCTTAGACTCTTAGGTGCAGCAGTGACTGGAGAAAATCTGTGAGATATTTTGGTTCTCTGTTTCTCTACAGGCCTAAAAATCACTTCCTCAAGAATACTCGTGAAAGAAAACACCAATTAGAGCTATCTTTTTTCTTCTGCTGAGTGCCCATCTTCTAATGGATATTTAAGTAATTTAAACTGCAAAAATGGTTCTTCTTGAGTTTAATACTTAAATCACTTAGCAAGCATTTATTCATCTTTAGTAAAAATATGTGATGCTTCAAAAGCTTAATTTTAGGCCAATGTATCTAAATCCAAAATCCAAGCTCGACTAATATTACATGATTGAAAACAATTTAAAATTAATGTATGTTCTGTGTTTCATATTTAGAGAAACAGAATTTGCCAAAATGCACTTTAATACCATTAATGCAATGAAAACCAAGTACTTTCATGGCATTTGCAGTTAAAACTAGTTTTTTTTTTCTTTGATAAGAGGAAGGAGAAGAGATGGAACTGGAACAAAGGATGGGCCATTTCTCATGGATTCTATGGAAAAATAACCCAAAGTTTGCCCCATCAGAAAAATGTCTTACTTAGGGTCACTGGTAATTAGTAGGTTTCAGAGGAGAATATTTATAGCAATATCTTACCTTAAGGGTTGTCTTACCCTCCCTGATTAGAGTATAAGATGATAGTTAATGGGTTTCATAGAAAAACATAACATTGTTTTACCACAAGAATTATCTTGTTCTCTCCAACTAGACTCTAAGCTTCACAAGAACAAAGTCCATGTCTACTTTGCTTACTAGTGTATTTTCAGACCTGGAGGATAGAATAACTGGATTTGAATGAATTGTAAGGCATGAGGAAAAGGCTCCTTACAGGAGAGGCAAAATACTCTATTGCCTAAACCTGGAGCAATCCTCTAACATCATTGGACCTCAGATATTAGAATAAAATAAGAGAGTTAGACCTAATATTTGTTTAAATTCCTTTTAGCTCTAAAACTCATTTTAACCCAAAGCTGATGAATGCTTCAAAATCCTAACTTACAAATTGTGATTCTACTACTGAGCTTTATTAGAAAATTGCTGCAAGTAATGTCATAAATAGGAGGGCACTTGGAGTCACTTATCCTCAATAGTGTGGTCTTGGGGATAGCATAGACTTTCTCTGTTCTGAAGTTTCCACACACATGCAATAAAAACTATAACAGCCTCCAATCTGTTATGATTAAATTAATGATATTTTACACAGCAATATAGTAGTTAATAATAGTAGCTATTAAAACTAAAAACATATTTATAAATAATAATAATAATAAAGGATTCATGTGGAGACTGGAGCCATATCGATCAATTTCTCACATATTACCAATGTTTGGCCCAGTGCCTTATATATAATGGCCATTAATTAAATATATGCTGAAATACAATTAATACTGCTATTGTTAATAATTATAGAGGAATAGTACTGAAGCCCAAACTTGTTATGTTAGCATTATAATTCCCTGTTAATTTATCAATGTTCAATCAATATTTTACCTAGCTATTTCCCCTATAGAGTACATATTTTGGAATTACCATGTTCACATTTTTTACCCAGATTAGTTTTCTCCTTCTCTACTTCTTCTCCCACCTGAATGAAGAATCCTAAAGCTTTCTTTCTGCAGTATTCTAGTGGCTTGCCCCTCTCTCTGTCCTGGTACTCCTGTAGAGCACTTACTCATTCAATACCTGACTCCTAGTCAGACAGCAAGCTCCTGTAGAATGCAAACTTCCTTTCATGCATTTTTCAATCCTCAGTATCTATTTCTACCATGTAGTAAGTACTCAATACATATGTATATATTTTTGTATTGAGTGAGATTTTAAGTAAATGAAGGAGGCAAAACAAATATGAAAAATGCTAATTAAATTTTCAGGTACAAATTAAGTACAAGAAATGAAACTATTTCCTGTTTTTTGTTTATAAATGGAAACAATAGGATAACTCAATCCTTGGAAACATGTTTGTTATATAACAAAATAGACTGCAAAATGTCTTTTTTTGTCACACCAGCCCTGCTCACTCCCAAAGTTCTTTTCTCAGAGGGATCACATTGCTCATTATGATGCTATCTGAAAGAAAATCAAAAGAATATTTTTGTTATTTTCCTGATTAATTAGACAGAATAATAAAAGAGGAGAATTAGCCAAGTAGAGATTGGTTAGATTTAGAGAATGAGAATAGAATTAATATATCTTTATCAAACAATAGATTCAAATTTAAATCATCCAGAGACCTCGATTTAATGCATCAAACCACGCAATTATGTTTTCTTTGGAATCGGTTTCTGAATTCACTATTAGTTGTTCCAATTTCTCACAATGTAACATCATGTGAAGAACACAAAAGTAGAAATATCTTTCTATTTTTCACATTTATTTTGCTTCCAATATGATAGGAAAGAAGGCAAATACTATTATCTTGTTTACCATCATCTAATTATTGGCAGGAGAGGGATTAAGAACCTCCCCCTAGCGATGTCTCTCTAGATGCAAAATAAACACCACAATTAAGAAAAAAGGCAGCAACTAGAGAAAAAAAGGACCCTAATTTGACCATCCCAGATGCTTAAAATTGTCTTCCAAAATGAGCTAGTACTTTAATTAATAGTCCAAATCAAACAAGAAAATTTACTGAGAATTCCAGCTAATTCCCAATGCCACAGGAAACAAATAATGGAAGCTCTCCTGTTGTTTACTCAACCTTATATAAAAACAAAAATTGCTGCTAGTAGAGGCTGTTTAACAATTTTAGTCTGTTTTTGCCTCCAGCAACAAATAGTTCATGTAACATAAGTACACTTGGAGAAAAAGCCTTTAGACTCGCAACATTGGAATAATGCTATAAAGAGGCGTCAGTAGTGATAGCTGACAGCTATTGTACACTTGCTTTATATCAAACATTTTTGGGAGTATTTTATTAATACATACATTATCTCAGTTGATTCTTGTAGGTACAAAACAAAACAAAGAAGGAGAGGAGTGTGTTTTTTCTGTTTTATCAATAACAGTAACCAAGGTTGAGGCTTTGTGAGTGTATGAACCTTGACCAGTGCCCCATAACATCGACTTTGACACAAGCCCACACAGTTTAATTCTAGAACCCACGTTTTTCACCATTGATCTCACCACTATGGACATTGGGAGAATTGGGAAGTATTGTCATAAGAAGAGATGGCGAGAGAAGGCAAAACACTATACCGCTTATTTGAAATAAAAAGTAAAATTATCTTTACTTTAAAAAAACTCAAACATGAAGGTAATTGAGGTTAAAGTCCCCAATTCCTCCATTGCTTGATAGAAATGATACCCATACAACTGTTTGATTTCTCACTCCAAAGTCTGTCTCAGTTTGCTGATTTAATCTCCTGAAAGTGTGGTTTATTTCCCCAAGTAATGGAACTTAGTTGTCAATACGCAGTGCGAATTAATACCATGCAGATTTTTCCTTAAGCCCAATTCTATATCCCTAACCAAAATGTGAATAAAATTTATTTGTTTTGTTTTAGCTTTTCTGTTTTTGTTTGTTTATTTTGTTTTATCTTCCACAGAACAAAATAGATCTTGCACTATGTGACTAAAGAACCAAAGAGAAACACATACACACATGTTCACAGTTTGGCATTCCCCGTATACCACTTTAGCACAAGGTAGGTCATAAAGGAGTATTCAATGTAGAATCCTATTAGGAACTAATCCAGAAGGGCTCAAAAGAAGACCAACAATAATGATTACCTCTTGATGTCATGAATGATTGTCCTGCTTCCATTCTATAAATATACTGCAAAAGCTTTGCTTTCATCAAGAATATGTACGAAGAAGAGTATTTGGGTTGTGTCCAGAGAAATTATATCTATTCTGTTCTACATATAGCAGTACAAAATAGGGTCAAATAGAATAGTCACCAAACTGCTAAAATCTAAAAGAAAATTAAAAAAAAAAATTCCCTTGTCCTAAGTAGGACTGAAAGCAAGGTGTTTTCAGGTATCTTTGGTCCTAATTGCCTTATGGTTAACAAATCTACTTAGAATATGCTTGCATTCTCCCCAGCTGGAATATATTGTATTTTAAAGGTAGACTTGAACAAGATATATGTGACAATAATAGTCAGAAACAATTGATACCAGCATACAACGTAATATAGCTCAGACCTTGTTACTAACCACATCCTATTCTCAGTGGTACACAAAAGCAGAAACTTTTGAGGAGCAGCTAAAAGCAAAATTAAGACAATTAAGACTATTAAATACACATAGTGACCCCTAGCAGGTTTACCAGTGACAGTACCATTATATGCAACATGCTGTTCCATACTTCCATTGAAGCCTGAGTTAAAATTAATCTCCCTCATGGGTTAGAAATAACTCTTGGTCTACATAACAAGTATTAAAAGGGAAAAACAATAAAATGTTTTAAATATACAAGTAGAAATTTTTAACATCTAGTTTGAAGTAAATTATAAGTGGATTAGACAGTAGGACAACATTAGAAAAAGCCTAATTAACTGAAATATATATTGTTAAAGAAAAAAATGACTTCCTTATGTAGTCATTCAAGTGAAAAATACTAAACAATCTGTGTACACTATTTTTTTAAAAAAACTCAATTGTGTATATTCTTTCTAGTTAGAAATAAATAAAATAAATTTGGAATCACATAAATATCAATTTTGAAAATTTTATTTAAGTTTTAATGCTTTTCTGAATAACTTTAAAAATGTTTAAAAATAAAAAGTGTGGTATAGACATTTTAACAATGTTGATTCTACTGATCCACGAGCATGATATGTTCTTCCATTTGTTCATGTCATCTGCAATTTTTTTTGTCAGTGCTCCACTCTTCTTTTTTAGAGATCTTTTACCTCCTTGGTTAAGTATATTCCTAGGTATTTTATTTTCTTTGTAGCTATTGTGAACGGTATAGAGTCTTTGATTTAACTCTCAGCTTGACTGTTATTGGTGTATAGAAATGTTACTGAGTTGCGTACATTGATTTTATAATCCAAGACTTTGCTGAATTTATTTATCAATTCCAGGAGTATCTTGGTGGAGTCTTTGGGGTTTTCTAGATATAAGATAATATCATCATCAAAGAGCGATAGTTTTACCTCCTCTTTCTCAATTTGGATACCTTTTATTTCATTCTCTTGCCTGATTGCTCTGGCTAGGACTTCCAGCACTATGTTGAACAGAAGTGATAATAGTGGGCACCCTTGCCTTGTTCTAGTTCTTAGAGGGAATTCTTTCAATTTTTCCCCATTTAGTGTGATGTTGACTGTGGGTTTGTCATATATTGGCTCTATAATTTTGAAATATGTTTGTTGAAGGTTTCTACACCTAGTTTGTTGAGGGTTTTTATTATGAAAAGATGCTCAATTTTGTTGAATGCTTTTTCAGCATCTATTGAGATGATCATATGGTCTTTGTTTTTGCTTTTTTTTAATGTGGTGAATCACATTTATTGATTTTCATATGTTGAAACATCCTTGCATCCCTAGGATGAAGCCCACTTGGTCATGGTGGATTATTTTTTCAATATGCTGTTGAATTTGGTTTGCTAGTATTTTATTGAGGATTTTTGGATCTATATTCATAAGAGATATTGTTCTGTACTTTTCTGTATTTGTTGTGTCCTTTCCTGGCTTTGGTATAAAGGTGATACTGGCTTTGTTGAATGAGTTGGGGAGGAGTCCCTCCTTCTTGATATTATGGAATAATTTTGGCAGTATGAGTGTCAGCTCTTCTTTGAAGGTCTGATAAAATTTGGCTGTGAATCCATCTGGTCTGAGACTTTTTTGTGGGTGATGGGCACACTTATTCCGTGACTCAAGCATTACAAAAATGATCCATGTAACCAAAAACATTTGTACTCCCTCATATTTTGAAATAAAAAATTAAAAAATGTGCTTTAAGAATAGGAAATGTATCTCATCTATGCAAAATTAATTTTTCAAATACATTTCAAGAGGATGAAAGAGTCCTATTTGTGAAAATTAGCAGTTCTTTCTCTACATGGGACAAAAATATAAATATATTCTTATCATCAAAATTTTGCAGATGTTCTCGATCCTAAGTAATTTATTTGCAGCTCTCTGCTCCTGTTTTGTTTTTTTTAAAACTTCAGCACACACACAAAAAAAGGCCAGAACACAGAATCTGGATATCGTATTAACTACTTTATTTTAGGATGAGCAACAATAAAAAGTAAATCCTGGCGCCTGTGAAGAGAAAATAAAAGTTTGTTTAAAACGAACCTTAGGTTTTATTTTTCCCCCAGATGTCAGACCTATGATACAAACTTATAGATTGGAATCTGCTACTTGAAAGAAGCAGTTGGCTGTGGAGAGAGCCAAAGATGCAATTTTATAACCAGCAAAGGTTTGAATTATTCATAAGGAAGAGCCTTTTTTTTTAATTTTTAGAGATAAATCTGCTACTACACTGATGAAGTGAATTAAACTAAACTGGTCAACAAAAATATGGAGACTAAAGATTGTGAAGAATGAGAGTAGGCAATGTATTCTTAGGTTCAGTTCTTTGTTAGAGCAGGAAGGGAGGAAGGCATAGAATCTTGTATAAAATCTTTATTTTAAAAGAAGATATGAACAATTAGGGTTGACTTTTTTTGCAGCAGTGTTACTTGTGCATATTACCCTGCTTAATGTGTGCTTCCTAAATATTGCCAAGTGAGATTTCCGATTCCTAAAACAAATGCTAAAAATATAATCTTCAGTGGGTGAGCCCATTCATATTTTGAATACAGCAATATCCCAAATTCTTTGGATGTGTTGGCACATCCCTATGTACTTGTCTATGAAGGTTAGAAGAAACATAATAAATATTTATGACTTCCTGACAACTTGGCTTTGGAACAATATTTTGATAGAATTTCTGATAATTGAAGATATTTTTAGCCTATTTTCACAAATCTTTTAATGCCTAAACCAGACAAGCAGATTTCATCTATAAATATGAAATAATCTCCAAAAAGTCATCACTGTATTTTTGTTTAAGAGACTTTAAAATTTCTCAAAATATGTAACTATACATGTGAGTGTACATGCATACATTTGTATACATACATTTTGGGTAACAGTTCATCCCAACATCTCTTTTCTCTTACATCTCTGTCTAGAATGCAGAAGCATATAGACTTATTGTTATTTGCAAATAAACAGTGAAAATACTTGACCTAATTCATTGTTCTTCTATGAATATTTATGTTAAGCTGAAATATTCTCAAAAAATGCTGCATTTTCTACTATGTCTGCACTGAGAACAATGTATTGAGTAACCTTAGTCTGGAAAGAGCAAAGCCAGTAAAGAGAATAAATATTGATGAAGATAATGATAGAATAGACATGTGAGGAAAGCAGTCTAGACTGAAGATTGAGGCTTTGGCAACAACACCTAGAATAATGGAATGTAAGGGAGATTGAAGTGTCACCAATTTATTGTCAAATGAAGCCAAAAGGAAAGAGCACTTTTGGAGTTCTGCCTATATGTGAATCTATCTCAAGTTGATAATTGGAAGGTGGTAAGGATTGTGTGATTGATCAATATGGACTGGTGAAATGTCACTCTCTTTTTTGGAACATTAACCTGAGCTTGGGAGTTTAAAAGTCAATGGTATTGTCAGTTTCTCAATCAATTAGAAAGATTCAAGGGACTTCAACATTATTTATTTAATATAATGCATATTGTTTTTACCTCAGGTTGTTGCCAACCCTTTTGATAAACAAATAAGAATGGCTGATATGATCCTATTCTCCATTAGAGTAATTCCCAACAGGACAGATGAGTGGCCAAGTTAAGTCCTTTGGACATGATCCTGGAAACCTGAGACATGGAAGTAAGTGCAGATGTGTAAATAGGGGCCTTTTCTATGCACCTGATAAACTGTATAAGATTTCAAGCCAATCTATATTGGTATTTTTCATCCCAATTTTTACATACAACTTTGGATGGGTCTTTTTCAGGACCTTTAAAGTGCAGTCAGAAGAGATGGCCAGGCTGAATCAGGTAAGTGTAAATTCATTCAGAGAGTTAAAATTTCTCAAAATATGTAACTATACATGTGAGTGTACATATATGCATTTATATACACTCATTTTGGGTAACAGTTTATCCCAGTATTTCTTGGGATAAACTGTTACCCAAAAGGACACTTGGGATAAACTGTTACCCAAAAGGACAAGGGGAATTCTACGCAATATTAATCCCACCACAACCCCAGCTTGGCTTTGTTCCTTCTTGCTGTATATTGAGGTAGAAGACAAGCCTTTTGGCTTTTATTTGGTTCAGGGTGAACTTTCCCAGGTGCCTTTACAAAAAACACTTGAAAATTACTACAGTTATATTTTAGTGTTTCCTTTTGATGGTGTCTGAATTTAGATATCTAGAGAACTTTGCTCAATCATACATTCATTTCTATTATATGTCCTCATATATATATGTGTTATGAATATATACACCAACTAGATTTCTAAAATAGCTATTTCAAAATATTCTGTAATGAAGTAGGTAACTAGGCTTGAATAAAAAAGGACTGACCCCTAGTCAGTGAAATATTTGGATATGGCCATCCAACAAAGCCTGTCTAGTATCCAGTTGTAGAAGTTTCTAGGGATATTAGGATAATCTAAACTTAGATTATATTTTTGAGAAATTATAATCTAGCAGGTTTTGTCTGGCATATAGTAAGCACACAATTATTTTTTGTTGTCTAAACCAATTTAAATAAAAATCTTCACATTTAACATTAGAACATGTATTTTGCCCTTTTAAAGTATGCCTCTTGGTAAAGATTTAGGCATTTAAACCATTATCATATAATCCTTAAATCATTGACTATAAAGAAAACAAATTAGATGTAAGTAATTGCCTGCTCACTTCCTCATTCAATTAATCATGAAACATTTCTTAGGTACCAACCATATACCAGGCACTATTGTAGGAATTTGTAATTTGTAAGTGAACAAAGAAGAGCCATTTCTCCAATATTCTATATATTCTTCAAGTAGTCTGAAAGTAAATGGGTAGTTAGCAAATGGCTCTAATTCACATTTTTAAAATTGATCCTCTTTTTAACTATAATTGGGCCAGCTAAAATTCTGTACCTCATGATATTAATAGCTGCTGTGGTTTGAATGTTTGTCCCTTCCCAAACTCAAATTTAATTGCCATTGTGGCAGTATTAAGAGGTGGAGTCTTTAAGAGGTTATTAGGCCTTGAGGGATCCGTCCTCATAGCTGGGATTCATGCCTTTAAAAAGAGCTTCCAGGAGTGTGCTTGCATGCATTCTCTCCCTCTCTCTCGCTCTTGCTCTTTCTCTCCCTTTCTTGGCCACCAGGGAATAACACAGCAAGAAGGCCCTTGCCAGATTCTGGCCCCTGGATGTTGGAATTCTCAGCCTCCAGAATTGTAAGCCAATATATTTCTGTTCATTATACATCATGCAATCTCAGATATTCTGAAATAGCAGCAAAAACAAAGAAAATTATTAAGGAGAAGTGGGGGCTGTTGCTATAACAAATACCTGAAAATGTGGAAGCAGCTTTTGGGTAACGGGTAGAAGCTAGAAGAGTTCGGAGGAGCAGGCTTACAGCTCATCCATATCTAATTTAGATAAGACTCTGGACTTGGAGTTTTGAGTTGATGCTGGAACTAGTTAAGACTTTGAAGTTATTGGGAAGGAGTACATGCATTTTGTATTTGAGAAGGGCATAAGTTTGGGAGGCCACAGGTGAAATGCTATGATTTGAATGTTTGTCCCTCCCAAACTTATGTTGAAATTTAATTGCCATTGTAAAAGTATTAAGAGGTGGGGCTTTTAAGATGCGATCAGGCCATGAGGGCTCCACCCCTCATAGAAGGGCTTACTGCCATTAAAAAGTGGCTTCTGGGAGTGAGCTCTCTCTCTCTTGCTCTCTCTTGTCCTTTTGTTTTCTGCCATGGGATGATGCATCAAGAAGACAATTGTCAGATGCTGGCCCTTTAATCTTGGACTTACCAGCCTCCATAATGGTGTGCCAATTAATTTCTGTTCATCACCCAGTATCAAGTATTCCATTTTAGCAAAAAAAAATAAACTAAGAGCTAAATTCCTTGAGTATTTCTATATGAATAATCCAACTAGAACCATAGATAAGTACCTAACACATTTGTACACAGTAGGTTACTTTAAAGTTTACAGCCAGAGGTTGACTTTTGAAAAGTTATAAGCATCCTGAGTAACCAAAAGTACAGAAAAATAATTAAATGAAGCAGAGTTCTTAAAATGATGCTATTTCAAATTTCTATTTGATAAGTGCTCTGAATACAGATTAATAAGTGTTCTAGTAACAGGTATACATTTTATACGCTCAATGTTTATTGTCCTGCTTCACTTCATAAGGGAACTAAATTATTACCTGTGTTAAAATTTGAAAGTAATGTGACAATAATTTTATTTTTGGGTGTTCTAAGTTCTGCTATATGACTTTTTCCAGCTCTTGAAAATAGCTAATTTAGAATTGTTTAATAATTTATAAATATATTTTCCATGATTTTCTTTACATGTGACTTAGAAATATGACCTTGTTTTTATATATGTAAACTTTATAGCAGTAGCTTTCATTAATCCTGACTTTTCACCCACATATTTTGAAACATTGAGTACTGAATTGATATCTGGCTGTGTTTTGCAGATAAAAATAACCATACAAACACATATAACAAGATATCAGAAATAAAAATTTTTCAATGGCATTTGCAGAAGATAACATTTTTCTATTATAATTCTTTCTTGACTAGATTATTTATATACTTTATTTTTTAGAGAAGTTTTAGGTTTATAGAAAAATTGAACAAATAGTACAGAGTTCTCATATATCCTCATGTACCCCCTAACAGTTTCCCTGATTATTAGCATCATGCATTAGTATGGTACATTTGTTACAATTGATGAGTCAATATTGATACATTGTTATTAACTCAAGTCCACAGTTTATGTTAGGGTTCATTCTTTGTCTTTTGCATTCCATGGGCTTTGGCAAATGTATAATGATGTATATCCACTATTGAAGTGTCATACGGAATAGTTTCACTGCTCTAAAATTCTCCTATCCTCTATCTATTCATCATCCTTTCACCCACAAGCCTAGAAAACCATTGATCTTTTCACTGTCTGCATGGTTTTGCTTCTTACAGAATGTTATATATTTGGAATCATATAGTATGTAGCCATTTCAGATTAGCTTCTTTCACTTAGTAATGTCTTTTCATGACTTGACAAATCTTTGTTTATTATTTCAAAATATTATGGGGGCACAAATGTTTTCGGTTACATGGATTGTTTTTGTTATGCTTGAGTCAGGATTATAAGTGTGGCCATCACCCACATAATGTTCATTGTACCTGTTTGGTAGGTTTTGCCCATCCCATCTTCCCCTCTCCCCCCTTGATTGATTTCCACTGAGTTTTACTTCCCTCTGTGCACATGTGTAATCATCGGTTACTTCCAATTTAATAGAGAGTACAAGTGGTGTTTGATTTTCCATTCTTTAGATATTTCACTTAGGATAATGGTCTCCGGTTCCATCCAAATAGTTGCAAAAGGCCTTAATTCATCCTTCTTCATGGCTGAGTAGCATTCCATAGTATAAATATAACACATTTTGTTACTCTATTCATAAATTGATAGGCACTTGAGTTGATTCCACATTTTTGCAATTGTAAATTGTGCTGCAAGTGTCTTTATAATAAAATTACTTCTTTTCTTTTGGGTAAATACCCGGTAGTTGAATTGCTGGATCATATGGTAGGTCTACTTTTAGTTCTTTGAGGAATATCCATACTGTTTTCCATAGAGGTTGTATTAATACTAATTTTCAGTCTCACCAACAGTGTAAAAGTATTCCTTTCTCTCTGCATCCATATCAGCATCTATTTGTTTTGGACTTTTAAAAAAAAGCTATTCTAATTAGTGTAAGGTGATACCTCATTCTGGTTTTAATTTGCATTTCCCCGAAGATTAGTGACCATTTTTTCATGTCTGTTGGCCATTTGTCTATCTTCTTTTGAGAAGAGCCTGTTCAGATCTTATGCCCATCTTCAACAGTCTTTTTTTTTTCTTTCTGATTTTCTTGTGCTCTTTGTAGGTTCCTGTTATTAGTCCTTTACTGGATGTATAGTTTGTGAATATTTTTTCTCATTCTGTAAGTTGTCTATTTGTTTTGTTGATTATCTCTTTTGTTGTGCAGAATATTTTTAATTTAATCAAGTCCCATTTATTTATTTTAGCTGTTGCTTTGATTGCAATTCGGGGTCTTCCTCATAAATTCTTTGCCTAGGCTGATATCTAGAAGAGTTTTTCCAACATTTTCTTCTAGTGTTCTTATGATTTCATGCCTTGCATTTAAGTCTTTTATCCATCTTGAATTAATTTTTGTGAGTGGTGAGAGATATGGATCGTGTTTCATTCGTCTGCATGTGACTATTCAGTTCTCCTAGGACCATTTATTGAATAAGACTTCTTTTCCACAGTGTATATTGTTGTCTGCTTTGTCAAAATATAGTTGGCTATATGTGGATGGTTTATATCTGAGTTTTCTGTTCTGTTCTATTGGTCTATGTCTCTATTTGTGTGCCAATACCATGCTATTTTGGTTACCATAGCCTTGTAGTATAGTTTGAGGTCTGGTAATGTGATGCCTCCAGATGTGCTCTTTTTGCTTAAGATTGCTTTGGCTATTCAAGATCTTTTCCGGTTCCAAACAAAGCATAGAATTATTACGTTTTTATTACTTTTAGATCTGTAAAATATCATGTTGGTATTTTGATGGGGATTGTATTGACTCTGTAAATCACTTGTGGCAGTATGGACATTTTAGTAATGTTGATTATACTGATCTATGAGCATGATATGTTTTTCCATTCGTTCATATAGTCTGTGATTTCTTTCCTCAGTGTTTCATAGTTCTCTATGTAGAGATCTTTCCCCTCCTTGGTTAAGTATATTCCTAGCAACCGGGCGTGGTGGCTCATGCCTGTAATCCTAGCACTCTGGGAGGCCGACGTGGGCGGATTGTTTGAGCCCAGGAGCTCAGCCTGAGCAAGAGCGAGACCCCATCTCTGCTAACAAAATAGAAAGAAATTATCTGGACAACTAAAATATATAGACAAAATTAGCCGGGCATGGTGGCACATGCCTATAGTCCCAGCTACTCAGAAAGCTGAGGCAGTAGGATCGCTTGAGCCCAGGAGTTTGAGGTTGCTGTGAGCTAGGCTAATGCCACGGCACTCACTCTAGC
>CAUYSK010043928.1:0-44681 GCA_963575035.1 Avahi laniger | reverse complement strand
CCAGCTACTTGGGAGGCTGAGACAGTAGGATTGCTTGAGTCCAGGAGTTTGAGGTTGCTGTGAGCTAGGCTGACGCCAGGGCACTCGCTCCAGGCAAGAGAGTGAGACTCTGTCTCAAAAAAAAAAAAAAAAAAAAAAAATCTTTCAGTGTTAATCATCCAAAAAATTGAAAATAATGTCAGTTTACATATTTTTAAATGAAAATCATACTGCAGGAAGGATGTGCTGCAGTACAAACAAGATAATGTGTTTATAGCACCTGTCATAATACATTTTGCTTCCCACAAGTATAATTAGATTGTCTCTTGAGTGCTACCATGGTCCTTGCCCACCATGACCCCTGCATAGGGCCCAGGAAAACTGAACTACGCAACTGTGTCCCCACCGTAACCCTGCTCTATCCAAATAGTCTTGCAAGCCTCTGATACCCTAACTGAATTCAAAGATGAGCTAATTTTTGGATAAACTTGGAAAAGAATGTATCCTTAAATGAATCGCCTGTTTATAATTTATAAAACACCCTTATACAAATTGATAATGATGTATGTTTGAATAATTCAGGAAACAGGATGTCAATAGCTTTTAGCATCAGGTACCAAGAGAGCTTCTGCTTTTGAATATTAATTTGACTAATTTTGGATATTAGGCCGTTTAGTATGGTAAGCACATATGCAGAATAGTAGGATTTTTGAAGGGTAATGTAATCAGAAATCGGGACATCCAGCATTTCTTTAAAATGTAACAATTATCCTAAGGTCTCATAGGGAGTAGTGTGCAACTGACAAAGAGCAAGATATCCCAAGTAAGATGTAAATGAACATAAAATAATGCACTGGGAATACTTCTGGAGAGAATCAGTACCAGTCTGCTTTGTTTTGTATTGTGCTTTCCTCCTATTTATATAAATAAACTTATAGTATAGTATAGAAACTTATAGTCTGAGTCATTCAGTTTGTATTACACCAAAGAACATGCAACAAAAATAGACAAGTGAGGCTACATCAACCTAAAGCAATTCTGCATACAAAAAGAAACAATTAACAGGTGACTATGGAATGGGAGAAAATATTAGCAACCATCTAAGAACTTCTACAACTCAATAGCAAGAAACAAATAACCTCAGTTAAAGTGACAAAGGATTTGAATAGACATTTTTCCAAAGAAGACATACAAATGGCCAACTGGTGTATGAAAAGAAGCTCAACATCACTAATCATCAGGGAAATGCAAATCAAAGTCACGATATCACCTTACACCAGTTAGAATGGTCATATCAAACAAATAAAAACAGAAAATAACAAAGGCTGGGGAGGATGCAGACAAATTGGAACTCTTGTGTGTTACTGGTGGGAGTGGTAAATTGTAAATGGTGCAGCTACTATGAAAAACAGTATAAAGTTTCCTCAAAAAAATAAAAATAAAAATAATTGAAATTAGTTTTTCGAAGGGCTATTTGTACTCCCATCTTCATTGCAGCATTATTCACAATAGTCAAAAGATAGAAACTACTTAATGTATATTGTATATTGGCAAATGAATAGATAAAGAAAATATGGTGCGTGCTTACAATGAAATATTATTCAGCTATGAGAATAAAGGAAATTTTGTCAAATGCTATTAAATATAACATGGATGAACTTTGAGGGCTTTATGCTATCTGAAATAAGGGCAAATGCTGTGTGATTCCACTCATATGACGTCTCTAAAGTGGCCAAACTCACAGAATCAGAAAGTAGAATGGTGGTTGCCAGGGGCTGGATGAGGGAGGTATCGAAATATAGTTTCAATTATGCAAGATAAAAACGTTCTAGAGATCTGCTAGACAACGTTGTGTTTCTAGTTAATAAGACAATAATACTGTACATGTGGAAGTTTATAAAGGTGGATCTGGTGTCATGTGTTATTTACCAAAATAAAAAAAAAAGTCCTGTGAGGAAATATATATAATTCTTCCATTATCAATGTGCTAGATCCTGAGGATACAAAAAATAAAAGTGTACTTTATTCAGCTCTTGTAACATAAACCCATGTCTAAACAAAAAAACAAAAAATGTAAGTCAACATAAAAGCCAGAGATATCATCATCCTGAAAATATACAAATGCATTTAAGGTGAACACCTTAGGAAAATATTTGTGGGTTCAAAGTTGTCAAGGACTAATTTATGTCTCTACTAAGTAGAGTATATAAATCTAGGACATGCTTTCTAGTGTTTGTTTTATTTTAATCCTCAAAACAAACTTGGGCGACACTATTGTTTCCTTCTTGTGGATGAATAAAGGGAGAGTCAGAGACATTCAGTAACTTCCCCAGAGTCACACAGCTCACAGAGATTGGAGCTGGCATGTACAGCCAAACTCTGATCCCACAGGCCCATATTCTGTGAACCACCAGCTGGACCATCTATGTGACCCTAAAGAGATTAAAATATGTTAACAAATAGTGTTAGAGGGACTGCATTCCAGAATCCAGATTCAACATGTCATGAGACCGTTGCTAATTTGACGGTTCATATAAATCCCTTTTTAGGCTTCATATCCAAGTGTGATTATTTGGAATTATTATGCACCGTTTATTGCAAAAAGAAAAGGCATTTGATTTTATCTTAGTGAGTTATCTACTTGTGTGAGTTTTACAAAAAGAGAAACAGATAAAATATCGACCCACAGCGATGCTATTTCCTGTCAGATTCCTCTGCGTGTCTCAAGAAAATCTTGCACACTGAATTTTAAAGTCCAATTTGTGGTGTCCACAATGACATTTCAGTATATCGTGAGTTGTGGTCAATACATTGATTACAGCCTCTTTGGGCTCACGATAATTAAAGACCATCACATGGATACAATATTTGTTTAGAAGATAATTTTCAAGATTTTCACATGCGACACCAGAGCCCTAGCAATTGTACTGTATGTGTACCAGATCTATTTCAGGTCTATTGAAAACAAGAAAATTTAATTAAAATGGTGTGAATTCATTTAAATTTGTGTGGGGAGAATGGGAGACATAATTATGAGTCTGTTTTGGATTGTTTATTACATGAAGCTGGCCGCTTAGTAATTTCAAGCCTATGGTAATTTAGGGTTATTTAGAAATTATCAAAGTGTGACAAAGCAGAATTCACACCGGGAAAGGAGAACTCCTAGTTCTTGAGCCTGATGTATCATACATACGATCTCATTTAATCTTCAGGACCGTCTTCCACGGGATGCTGCCATTCCCACGTGTGTATACTGAGACCTAGAGAGGACATGTGACTTGCTAATGGCCAGACAGGTGGAGTAGGGCTGAGCTTAGAGTGAGGCCTCCCAGCAGCAATCACTTTCATTTTCCCACCTTTTTCCACTTTGGTTTTCACTCCTCAGGCTCACACAGGCGTCACCCTGATCCCAAACTGCTCAATCCATGTTCTATTCCCCGTCCTGGATGATCCCTCGGCGAGGCCATCCTGCCCCACTGTTGAGTAGGCTTTCCTCACTGGGCTCCCGGCGTCATACACGGGCTCTTGATTTTTCTCTTTCCTCCCGTCCCTCATTCGCCCTCCTCCTCGAGCTCTTCACCCGGGAGCATCTCAGTCCTCGAGGCTCCTGTCTCTCCCTCTCTCCTCGTAACTTTGGTGAATCTATTCCACGTTTATGGCCCTAAATATCACCTACATTTCAACAACTTCCAAAATGAGAGACTCAGCCCAGACCTCTTTTCCAAACTCAAGGTTTGTATTTGCACATGTCTGCTTTGTATCTCTACTTGGGTGTCTAATAGATACTTTAGACATTTCCAATACTCAATTCCCATTCTTCCCTGCAAAACCTGCTTCAGCAGCTGCCTTTCTCATCTCGAGAATCTGCCCATTTCTCATTGCCGCTGCTGCTATCACACTGATCCAAACCACTGACATCTCTTGCCTGGGTTATTTAAAATAAATAATAAAAAATATGTATTTAACAGGTTTTCCTGCTTCAAATTTGGCTCATCTATGGTTTATTTTCAATATGGCAGCCAGTGACCAAAACATAAGTCAGATTATGTTTATGAGGGTTTGTCTCTGAGTGTCTCTGCTCTCCGCTGGCTTGCTCACCTCCCATCACACCATCACACTCTAGCTGTGGGATGTAGGCTCTAGAAGTTTCCTCAGGTTCAGTTGCTCTTTTCCCAGATACCAGCTTTATTAACTACCTCATTTATCTCAAGTCTTTTCTCAGAATTTACACTCTCATTGATCCCTACTTTAGCCGTCTAGCGCTATAAACTATCTGCCGCTGCACTCGATGCTCCTGATCCTGCTCGTTCTCATATTAAAAAAAAAAAAAATAATCGTCATGGGATGCATCACCTTCTAACACACTAGATAATTACGTACTTGGCATGGTTATTGTTTATTGCTTGACTTTCTCCACTAGAATGTAAACAGCACAAGGGTAGAGATTTGATCCTTTCTAGTGTATTCCAAGTACCTAGAACAGTGCTTGAGAAATAAAAGCTCCTCAGAAAATACTTGTGGAATACAAGAATGAAGTATGTAGCAAACTTTTTTTTAGCTGTCTTAACTTTGCAGAAACTTGAGGTTGTTCTCTGAACTATCTCAGGGTACAATCATTGTTTTCCTCACAATCTCAGCTCTCTAACTAGAATCTCCTTTCCTGCCTGTTAGTAATAGGTTTATGCAGATTTATTTCAGGCTGCATATAAACCACCAGGCAGTTCAATGGTATTGATCTGTGCTGCCATTTAATGGGGTTGGTCAGTGCTCAACTCCAGGCAAGGCCCTGAATCAGCTTTTGCTTATGTGCCCTCTGGCATGTAAATAAGTGGAAAAATGTCCTTTGGCTTTGCTTCTGCAAACTCATGGGCAACATCCTCTTGCCCTTAAATGACATCGCATGCCGATTTATGCTCTCTTTGCTTTTCTAAAAGAAAATAAAGGGAATTTAAAATCTTTGGGATATCGGGAGGAATCAGAATCATTCATAAGTGTTTGCTTCAACTTTACTCTAATTGCCTTGAGATTCTCTCTTAGTTCAACAGCAAAGTATAGCCCTTCTAGGATTCCTTGAACACTGTGTTCCTGTAATTTGATCTTCATGGACAGTGAATCTATCTGTCACAGTCCGTTGTCCTTTCACTCTTTGAATAAACTGGCACTTACCCATATCAAACTCCATTTGTCTATCACCTCTAAAACACTTGATAATTTCCAATTGCTCATGGAACTGAGTTTGAAGGTTGACATGGATCATCCATTCTTTCCAGAATGACAAATAGCTTTACATGGTGATCCTCACATTTTATCTTAATTTCTTGGCAAACGTTAATTTAATTTTTTGCATGAGATTGAAACCTCATGCAGAACCAAAGTGAACGAAGTGACTATCTCAGAAATAGTCCCTATCTTGTCAGGATAATTCTTTCCTCCATTTAAATGAAAATTAAGTAACACTCAGTGGTGATTTTTTTTTTTTAATCATCAACATAATTTCTAATGTCATTATAAACCTCTGAGAAACATTAAGTTTGAATTTCCCACTAAGCTCAGAGAGGTTACATAAATCTTTTTTCGGGAGAGTTTGGAGAGAAACCTCACACAGACTGAGAGCTTCTGGGTGCTAGAAGTAGTCTTGGATATTTTCAAGCTTAATCATGACAGGGTTTGCAAATAGAGGAACTGAGGGTCAGCAAGGGAAGAAGAATGCATAAGTTCACATCGCATGAAATTGGGCAGAGATAAACTGTGAACCTTGGTCTTCTGACTTAGTCCAATACAGCTCTGAAATTACATGTGAATGCTGGAGAGTATTTGTAGGAGGATATTTGTTTGAGGAAGATGTCCTTAGCAATATATCAGAAAGGTCAGTTATCTCTCTAAAGTTAGGCATCAGCTTTCACCTTGCTGTTTCACAGACAAGTACCCTTTGTAAAGTTAATTCCAGGATCCATATAAAACTAAATTAAGTTTTGTGCTCAGTTTCAGACTACAGTCACTTCTTCCCCGCTAATGAGCATTGATGGATTAGGTGGGTGTCACTGCCACGACATTGGATTGCTGTGACTTCAGCATTCTCTGGCACAAGTGCAGTCCAGGTGCATAAGCCAGGATATGATCAAACACCTGAAGTTTAGCACTGTGTTTCTATATAAAGAAGTGAATTTGTTTTTTACCTTCTGCTGGCTTCTACCTCCCTTCTGCACATTTTGCCATTAATAAAAATAAGAGTCAAGACACACATACGTATGAAAACCCAGTTCAGACTCCCTTTCCAAAATTTTTATGATGATATTTTGAAATAATAGGACATGTGATCAAATATTCTTATAATTTTCTTCCACTATAGGTTGTGAAGTTGTGTATGTGAATGTCTATGTGTGCCTTTCTGTGAGAATCAGACAAGACATTAAGTAACTTTTTATTTTTCCTTAAGATATCAGAAAACTGTGATTTAGAAAAAATCTTATTTAATATGCAAAGATGTGTTATATGAACAAAACTATTGCTATTCCTGCTTTACCCCTGAATTATCACCCCAGGCATGCCAGTTATCCTTTCTAAGTCCCATTTTCCATTTGTAAATGAAAGAATTGAACTATCTTGCTAAGGTTCCTTGTTAATAATCAGTGTTTATGTGATGATTTTGCCACTAAACTCAAACTGCTAGTCTCCTCCACCATTTTCTGAGACAGAAATTGTATGAATAGTTTTTGTGTGTGTGTGATCCAAAATAGCATATTCATTCATCTGAGATTTGGATATTATATGCATATCAGACACAGAGATGGACTCATCCCTGCTCTTTCTTAATCAGAACTTTAAACAATTGTAGTCCCAAGGCCATTCTTCCTATGGTCCTAAAGTTGAGCCTCTTGGGGTTATAACAAATCATAAACTCTAGGATTTTCTAGTTGGGAAAAGACCAAGACTTGATTTTAATCTCAGATCTCAAGGTTCAGTAAAAAGAACTTTGCCCTAATCTATCCCTTTTAGTCCCACGTCCCTTTCTGTGCTTCTTTCCTGTATTTTCTTCTCTTTCATTTGTCACATGGTCTCACATCTTGGAAGTCAATGTCAGAAGCAGCAGAGGTCTGAGCTTCCCTTCAGTGCTGTTTTCCCAGAGCAATCCAGGAAAGTTGGCCATGTCTAGCAGTCAATGTAAATAAACTTTGTGGAACATCCTTCTTATGCAACTTAGAAGGTCTTCTTTACAAAATCACAGATGAAAACTGTGAAATGGTCTTGGAAGAAGCCCCAAGCAAGGGGGGGTCCAGTGGCTAAGCTTCATCAAATTCCTGGTAAATATACCTATGTCCACCTTGGTTTGGATGTGTCTGCCCTTGCCTGTTCCAGTATTTCAGCACAAAAAAGAAGATGCAAAGCATTGGTGTCCTGCTACATTCTCTTTGGATGAATGTGGGAATAAAAACATTCTCAGTGATTTCTTTCCTAAAGAATACAGGCTTATTTTGAAGGCTCCAGAGTACAATCGATATGATTTTATTTCTCCTTTTTCATTAGAATTTACATTTATTGAAGTTCATGAAGTTGAGAATTGCTTAGAGTATGAACTCAGATATAATCTCTCTGACAAGATTCTCTACTGCACAAAATGGTGACATTAGCATTATGCATACAATTTACGTAATATATTCAGAATTATTCTGAGAGCAAAGAAGAAAATGTTACTTTAAGGAGACTGATACATTCAAACAATTTTAGGTTTGCAGCACGGTTGTTAGCGATAAAATTTGGAGAAGAATTAAGGGTGAGAGAAAAAGTAATTGGTCTCCAGTAAACACCACTCACTGTCAGTACAAGCAAGGAGACAAGGTCAGCATTCATATTTCATAAGCTTGGTAATAACACCTCTGTAATCTGCACAGCTACTTGGGATGTGAGATGATATTCTATTTCTGGGGGAGTCAGCTTTTCTTTATGTAAGGTATCCTTCTCTTCCCATTTAAAAGTTATTTTCATTCCTTTAAAAAAAAAAATTGCAAAACCACCACCCATGTTCCCAGAACTCTGTGTTGACAATTGTTTATTTTCTTTTAGTCTTTACTATCTTTATAAGTATTTATTTAACATAATTGAGAACATGCTGTCTATATATTTATCCTGTTTTATTCTCCTTACATATTCCCATGCTAACATTTTATTGTAAATAGTTTTTTGCAGATGTTTGCCTTAAATACCAAACACCAAATACCAATGTTTACTTAACCTTTATTCTTACTGTTTAATATTTAGGTTAATTCCAAATTTTCTCCATTAAACATACCCTACAATGAATGTTTTGTGCCTAAGCTGTTTCTCTATTTCTGATTACATTCTTAGAATATATTCTCAGAAGCAGAATTAGATACTCCAAGGATTTGAATCTTATTTTTTTTAAGATTTTTTAATACACGGTTTGAAATCTCATACCAAATAGGATGCACTGATTTTCACATTTAAAAATCTAAATTTGTGAAATATTCTGCTAAATTAACTTTGATTTTTTCCCCCTGAGGCTCTAGTTAAGGATTGCTGTCTATCTCAGTTATAGGACTAGCCATCAAATGTGGACTGACTACTAGTCACTCTGGGTAAAATCATAAGGTTTTTCCTTAATTCTGTTGAATGAATATCACATCCAAAACACTGAGTGTGCATGGGGCAAATAATTGGCATCACATGCAAGCTGGCTATCTCCATCCTTCCCATCAGATCTCGCATATCATTTTGATGTGATTTCATTTTTCTTTTTAATCCTTAAAAAGCAAAATGAACATACAACTAAGCAAACGAAAATCAAATAACAGTCGTTATGAGAGCATAGTGTTTCACTATGATTAACACTTTGATATGATGCACATTTGAACAGAATGAGTTTAAAAAATTTCATTATCCTTCTCCCTTTTCAGTCCCAGGAAATTACCAATCTCTCTGCTTCTGTTCAACTTTTTTAGATTACACATATGAGTAAGATCATACGATATTTGTCTTTTTGTGTCTATTGGCTTATTTCACTTATCACAAAGTCCTCTAAGGTCATCCATGTTGTCACAAATGACAGGATTTCCTTCTTTATTAAGACTGAATAGTATTTCATTGTATATAGAGTTATACCACAGTTTCTTTATCCATCCCTCCATCGATAGACACTTAGGTTGTTTCCCTATCTTGGTTACGGTGAACATGTGGGTGCAGCAATCTCTTCCAGACAGTGATTTCATTTTCTTTGGATATATAGCCAGAAGTGGGTTTGCTAGATCATATGGTAGTTCTATTTTTATTTTTTTGTGGGACTCCATAATGGCTGTACCGATTCACATTCCCACCGACAATACACAAGGGTTCCCTTTTCTCCACACCCTCACCAACACTTGTAATCCATTGTCTTTTTCAAGTAGCCATCCTAACAGTTTTGAGGTGATAATTTCATTGGGCTTTTGATTTACATATCTGACGATCAATGATATTGAGCACCCTGTCATATATCTCTTGGCCATTTGTATTTCTTGTTTGAAGAAATGTGTTACTATTGAATTGTAGGAGGTTTTTTTTTTATATGTTTTAGATATTAGCCCTTTATCAAATAATATAGTTTGCATATGTTTTCCTCAGTTTTATAGGTAGTCTTTTCATTTTGGATTATTTCCTTTTTCTGGGATAAAAATTCCATTATTAAGGTGAAATTCTTTTCCTTATTTTATATGAATTTTTTTTTTTGGTGACATAATTCTGGTTGTGCCCCACGAACTGGGGAAAAAAAGATAGAAAAAAAGTCTTCTTCCACTGCACCTTTGGTATGAACTTGTGGGTAGGAGCAGTATAAAAAAGTTAGAGGAGGTGTGTTTTAGCTCAAAATAAAAATACTGTTTTGTTACTGTCACGAGCGTCTTCATCAGAAACCCAATGACCACTTGGTTAGGAGTGTCATAAAGAGTGTTTACTGTTGGTGCGTGGATGCATTCTATGACTTTAAAATCACCCTTCTTCTTTGGAATTCAGTGAATCTATCACAGCTGGGAAGCAGAACCATTTGGATCGATAAATGGCTGATATGAAAAGGGTACGGGAGTTCCTAGGAGAGAATATATCCGAATATAAGAGAAAGTCACTTTGCTTTGGCTCAGGGTCAAGCTTTCATCCTCGTTAAGTAGGAGTGGTTTAGAGAATTGCTTGTTGCGTATCACACAATGTTGTCTCAGCCTGTGTATTCACAAGGGTTCTTGAGACAGAGTAAGTAGGCATAAAAACTTAAAGAACAATTTTTGATAAAATCCTCTAAGACATTAAGGTGCAAGGGGTGCACAATATATTATGGTGCAAGATGGAAGAAACCCATTTCATGGACTTCAGCTCAGTTTGGGCATCTGGAAGACTCCACACGAGACTCTAGGGCATCCATAAGAGTACTAGATGAAAGCAGCCTCTTCCCAGCAGAGATAGAAACAGGAACAAAAAAGCCCATTTGAAAAGGAAATGCCAGTAGACACTGGTGGTTCTCAGGGGAGCAACAATGATGCCCTGAGAAGCAGAAGAGTCTGGCCTAGTGATGATTAAATGAAATTACATGTGACTGTATCCCTTGTACCATAGTTGTATAGCAGGAGAATTGAATTCAGTTGGAAAAAATAATTATCTTCTTAGGAAAACTCCATACCACTTGAGGCAAAGAACCAACATGAACTCCCTACAAGGCTGAGTTGCAACTCAGTTTGACTTTGTTTTTTCAAACAGTTAAAAAGAGGCGTGGCGTGATACTTTCAAAGGGGAAATTGAGACAGCGAACAATTCTGAAGAAGGAATATTGCATTTTTCAGGTTCATTTACTATGACTGCCTACCAAAGCAATTACAGACAAACCTTCATTTCTTTCCTAGAAGATAATAAAAATGATAATTAGCAATCTGTTCCTTCATTTCTTCACATGTTCTTGACCTTGCTGTTTAGGGCTTATCATTTTACAGATGATTTTTAGGAAGAATATGATTTTATTTTTTTGCAGAAGCTTAATTTTCTTAAATGTTTTCTCCAATGGTCTCTAAGGAAGAAATAGGATAATAGAAAAGACCGCTGTTACTATTGTTTCCTTACATTCTGGGAAGTTATATGATGAGTATGTGAATTGAGTGATACACTGTCAACATATTTATTGAGTACATATGAATTATAAATCAACCATGAGAGCTTAATTGAATTTATTTGACTTTTAAGACAATATACAGAGAAAAAAACACAGATTTTTGATGTCTGATGAACCTGCAGGTAAATTCTTATTCCTTGATGTACAGGCCAAGTCTCAGCTTTCTTAGCTGGGAAGTTGTGATAATCTAAAAAAGAGTTATTGTGAAGGTTAAATTGAAGGAAGGATTAATAAAAACATCTTACACAAAAAACTCTCTGACCACAAGTAGCCCGCATTGTGAGTACAAAGCTGGGACAAATGGCCTTGAAAACCGTATAGGAATAGGGGCTGCAGTGTCAGGCCACGATGTAGGTGCTGGAGCACGATAAGAGGAAGGGGAGACCATCAGAGCAGTGAGGATGTATTAGAAAAGCAGGGGCATGAACTAGAATTTTGAGGGGGACAGGGATGTAGTAGGTCATCTCTAGGCCCCTATTGCAAGTCCTGAAGTCTCTGTGTGATACTTAGAATGATCACTACCCTGACATCTTACAGTTATTCCTCTCGTTTCTACCTAGTGCACATGTCATGGCTGCTGGCTCCAGGAAGGGTTCCAGTAGGACCAAGAATTCAGCCAAGCCATAGGAGGCATATAAACCTAAACACTAGAATCAGCCTTTCAGCTTCTTTCTTCCTCAGCATCCCCATTGCATACTCTTGGCATGTTCTCTGAATCTATCTCTTTAATACCTATGGAATCCATCCATTTTTCTCCATGTTAACTTCCCATGACTATGCTTAATGCTAGCTTTTTTTAGGCTGAAATTATTTCAGCAGATTCAATTGTCCTTGCTCCACTATAGTGCATTGTTCATGCAAACAGCCGCTAGAGCTTTTTAATTTGCTTCTGATCTGCTAAAATCTTTTCAGTGGTTTTAGAATGTTTGTCCTTTTTCAATAAGGAAGAAGCAGTAGAAAAAAACAGATGTCTGTTTTAAACAATGACTATGCTATTTTGTGTAGGCATAGTTGGATTTTTAGTGGGCCTAGGCTGAACTTTTTGGATCTGTGTGTCCAAGGACCTATCTTACCTATGACAGTTGTTAGTGATGTTATGTATGTACTACTGGAAAGAATATAAATGTCTTAAACTTGGGTAGCTGCAGTAGATATAGTAGAATGGTAACGGGTTTGAAGGTATAGAAATGGTAGATGGTTATTTGATGAGAGGTAAGGATGGAGTGTGATTTATACTTGTAGATAGACGACTGGGCTTATAAGGTCATTAACAAAGATAAGTAATACAGCAGTCTGAACTTAAGGTGAGAAACTAATGAGTTCAGTTTGAGCATACTGTGTTTGGCATATCTTTTTCCCCAGGTAGAGGGACTTGGTTGTAGGCTGTCATTATAAAATATGTGGAGCTAATGAGAGGGATCCATGTTGGAGGCGGATTTGGAAGTGGTTGGGCATCGGCGATGTGTGAAGTAATGGATGGGACGTGTGAAATCATCCAGGCTCAGCCAATGGGGAGAAAGAAGTGAACTGGAGATAGAACCGCCATTTTGTCCGGACTGTGCATCCTCCTCCTGCTACAGCTCAGCTGCTTCTGTTCTGTCCTTCTTTAGGATATATTCTGCACTGCAACAAGAGCAAACCTTTTGAAATATAAGTTAGATCACGTCACTCCCCTGTTTGAAACTTACCAAGGGTTCCCTGTGACACTCAGGTTAAAAGTCAGTGAACTTTCAAGCTGTCATAGGCCCTTAGTGACCTGCCAGCTCCTTCCCTCTGTGCTTTCTGACCTCTTCTTTCTCAATCCCCTGCCCTTCACTCCATCCCAAAGTGTCATCTACCTGATTCTTCCTCCAACATGCCAGAGACACTCTTGCCCTGGAGTCTTTGCAGAGGCTATTTCCTCTGCTTGGAGTGTGATTTTCCCAGACAGCAGCATGTCTTCCTCCATTTCCTCAGACCTGTGCTTAAAAGTCGACCATTCGTCAGCTATTTGTTGATCACATTTAATAACTATAAATTCCCCAACCACCAAAATGGGACTCCCCAGTCCTGTATCCTGCTTTAATTTATTCCATAGCCGTGGATATATTATTTTTATCCTGCATGTTGAGTTTTTATTCGTATATTGTCTGCCTTTCCCCATCAAAATGTTAGCTCAAAGAGAGCAAGGATTGTGTCTCTTTTGTTCACTGCTGTATTTACAGTACTCGAAACAGTACCTGGTACATAGGAGCCACTCAATGAATGATTGATGAAGGTCTGAGTGAAAAAGGGAATCAGTGAAATCTGAAGAGATCCAGTGTCATAAGCGATATGCAGAAAGAGACAAAAAATATCTTGGCAGAAGTTGACATGGCTTTGATTGCTTTCCTCAATTTTATTTTATTTTTTTCCATTTTATCTGCAATCCGAAACTGTCTATAGTGAGCTTGCCAGGTTCTGGAAACCTGTTCCTCTTGGACTAACACGTGTTAGTGTGTGGCTGACAGGCTCGTGTGAACCTGCTCAGGTCAGCTGTGTCCTCCACTTGTTCTGATCATTTCAGACTCATGAAAAAATCAATTTAGCAGCACAACCTTGCAGGTTCTCTTGGTGTTTATGGTGTCCCTCAGCTAAATTGTAAGAGGTTTTGTTACAGGGGAAAGTGCTTTTCTTCTTTTTATACCTTCGGCACTAGCCACCTAAATAAAGACGAATTAACTGAAAGTTTATTGATTTCATAATAAGGACTTGGATTTTTTCATAATGCAACGAAAAATTTGTATAATAACACTAAATTGAAGTAAGAAAACCTGAATTTGAATCCACAGTCAGCTACTTTTTAAGTATATAACTTTGGGAGAGCCACAATATTCTTTGTACCTCAGTTTCCTCATCTGCTAAATGGAGTAATAATATCAGTTCTGCCTTTATACAGCTAGTGTGGATCTTAATAGGTAATTTTGAAATTGCTTTGTAAAATGTAAAACTTTACGAATTTTATTTATTATATAACTGTATATAAGGAAACTGCTTTCCTCTGAGATGTCTTTGCAGACCCTCTAAATCTGCAGTCCTCAACCCCTGGGCCACGGACTGGTACTTATCGGTGGGTAGCCTGTTGAGAACTGGGCCACACAGCAAGAAGTGACTTGTGGGCAAGCAAGGGAAACTTCATCTGTGTTTGCAGCTGCTCCCCATCACTAGCATCACCACATAAGCTCCACCTCCTGTCAGTCAGATCAGCAGAGGCATTAGATTCTCATAGGAGCTCGAACCCTACTGTAAGCTACACATGCGAGGGATCTAGGTTGTGCGTTCCTTATGAGAATCTAATGCCTGATGATCTGAGGTGGAGCTGAGGCGGTGATGCTAGTGCTGGGAAGTGGGTGCAAATATGGATCAACTTTAGCAGGGAGGTTTGACTGCACAATACATGTAATGCGCTCAAATCATCCCGAAACCACTCCCCACCCACTGTCCGTGGCAAAATTGTCCTCCACGAAAGTGGTCCCTGGTGCCAGAAAGGTTGGGGCTGCTGCTCTAATTCAAATAATTTCAATTCTAGTCTATGAAATATACATATTTAAAATAGTCGACTTACTTAAAATTTAACTCTGTTTCAGAATTTGCATTCTTTTGTCTTCTAATTTGACTCGTCTGATATGTTGTGAAGGGTATGTGACTTAATGATTATAAGGTATATCTGGAGTTATTAAAAGGTGCTTCTTGTCTCAATGGGGATAAGTTTCTTATTGTTACTTACCCTTTTCTACTAAAAGAAAGCTCAGAAATGACTGTCTATATTCTATACCTCCCAACTGATTTTGGAAATGATGTTCTTAGTGATGGTGAAACAGAAGACAAGGGAAGACTGAAATCTATAAGCTGTGTAAATATTTCATCATAGAAAGAAATAGGTGTGTGTTCTTTTGCAGAGGATGAGGGAGAGATGTATTGCAGAGGTATGACCAAGACAAATGACGGAGGAGCAAGGCCTGCAAACGACTTTGGCTCAATCTTAGCTTGGAGCTCTCAGGAAAGTCTTGTCAGTAGAATCTTCTGAGAGAAGGGATTTGGGTAGTATAAGGGAGGCTGTAAATTCAATTGCTCTCAAGAAGAACTATGAGTTTTTAATAAAGAGTCCTACAGCTGGGACCCAGCTCTCCAACCATTATTTTTGTCCATATTTTTTCACAAAACCATTTCTTTTTAGAATGAGCCAATTCTGCTATATGGAATATATTTAAAAAGTTGCAAACAAAACACCTATTAGATATTTTGCAGGACTTTCAGGGAAAAAGAGATAGTTCACGGTGTTGTGAAAATATATGGACAAAAATAACGGTTGGGGAGCTGGGTCTCAGCTGTAGACTTCTTGTAGGGGCACCCCTGATCTCTCAGTGTATGGTAGCATAGATCACCACATTTCTGGGCCTAGGTCTTTGCCTTAAAGGTCCAGTGATATCATTATTTTACAGTTTTCAATTTCCAAGGGATTGGCATCACAATCTCTAGACACACACAGACCAAGTGAATGATTAAGATGCCAGTGTGACCTTTGGTTGAGAAATGAAAGCCCAAGGAGAGAAAGGTATTCACACCAGCTGGTCTATATACTCTGCTTCTGCAGAAAACCTCTCAGGTAGCTCCTTGGGGAGCCTGGACTCAGAGCCAAGAGAATAAGGAAGCCTGGATTCAGGGCTAAGAAAAGCCAGTTGTATAAAGCCATGAATCTGATGCATCTGCTTGGTTAAGGTTTCCCTCTGTTATGGACTGAGTTGAGTATTGACTACTCATTCAACATGTATTATTTTTAATTTCAGCATATTATGGGGGTACAGATGTTTAGGTTACATATGTGCCCTTGCCCCCTCTCCCCCTCAAGTCCGAGTTTCAAATATGTCCATCCTTTGGGTGGTGCGCACTCTTTGTGTATGCATATACCCAACCCTCCTCCCTCCTCCCCCCTCCCTCCTCCCTCCCCCCTGCCCAACATCCAATAGATGTTATTCTTATATGTGCACTTTCAACATGTATTTTTTCAATGCCATGCACTGGGCTAAATGTGAGCACTTTGGTGAATAAACCATTGTGAAAGTAAATATCATGCGGCCCTCAATCTATTCAGAACGGTTGTTTTCAGACAAATTATTAGTGTTGACTGTAAGGCAGAACACCGTGGGATAGTATAACATTGGCCAATAAGGCTACCTTATTAATAACCTGGTTTGTGGGCTCAGGAAAGATTATGCCAAACCCAGTACTTAAAACTTGAGATCCCAAACTCCAGAGTTTATGCAACCTCAGTCTGAGTGTTCTTTCATCAGACCCAGTAAGTCCACTGGTGAGACCAATGTTTTTCCTTTGCACATGGCTGAACTATGGTATGTTGTTCAGACACTGCACTTCTTGCATTTGAACTGATGTAGTGATATATACTTGCGAGGAAATAGCATGGACAATAGCTGTGTGTAATGCAATCTCTGAACATTTTCTGTTAAATGGAGAAAATGTCATCCTTACCTCCCAATTAGCTATAAATTTGGACTGAAATGCTGCTTGTAGAATACAGAATTAAGACTGGCATTTATTAATGTGAGTTCTGATTTTCTGAGCCCTTTATTGTGACACTGTAGCAAGCTCTTATCTGCAGATCTGGTTTTGGTCTTGGTTTGCCTTTCAGAAAAAGCAGATTTCCATCCCTCTGTGCCCTTCATGAATGACCAGTCAGATGTCTTCCAATAAGGCTGTCACTGAGAACTGCCTTGTGTCCTCAGCCTGATTGTTCTTGTGTTGGGAAAAGCCATCCCAGAGTCTTCCAGACAGAGTGAATGAGACACATTGTGATGTATCATACTGACATCAGTGCATCTGTAAATGGCACTTTCCCTCAGAATGGTGTTTCGTTCTGGGTACATGTGTGAGTCCCTCATGCTGTGGGGTGGCCATAGCTGTCTTATTAGGTGACAGTCACAGTGTTTTGGATCGTAAGGAGTGATAATGCAGTTCTGAAGGGGACTCAATGTATGAATGATGCAAGAAGTGACCCTGAGAGCAAACTGATCAGAGTGGCAAGCTCAATGCTTCCCACCAATGTACAGAGATAGGTTAATTTATATTTCCCCACAGATGTTTGTCTGATAGAGTGATGATGTTAAACAGAATAACAAAATCTGCATTTAAATGAATGTATTATAATGTGGAAAAGTAGAGCCAGAATACAAAGTAAGCACCATCATATTTGGGATGATAACAGAGTACAGTATCTTTAAAGTCCTCCGGGAAAACATTTGTCTGTGATGTATGGTCTTCTTGGGGAGTGGCTCTTGCAGACCCTCCTGGAGCCTGGCTAATGAATAAAGGATAATTCCACCCCATCTATATATCACGCTTCTTCTTTTTTTCTTTATTACAGCATAAACACACATTCTCACTAGATTAATGTTTCTGATAAATTAGGAAGGATGCTAAGTAAGAAAGGACATCAAAATGGAAAATTCAGTGAAGTACGGACTCTGTGGGCCAAGAGGTAAATTACTTTTATTAGTTTGTTCTTTAAGATCATAGTGAAAGTAATGACCTAGCTATTTTTATTTTAAATATTACACAGATAATTTTGGAGTTGAAAGTGGATCCGATTATTTAAAGTTCTACTCTCATCTTCCCTGAGACTTAAATAGAAACAGTGGTGAGAGGCAAAACATTTTATTGGTATGAAACCTAGAGAAACTAATCAGAAGGAACATCAGCTATAATACAGGAGCAGAATCCCAGCAGTTCTCGAAGTGCCATGTGTTAACTCTTAGTGTTTGGATGGAAAGGAGGTCTGAGGACCTAGAGGAAGGGCCATAGTGGGTGAAATGATGGTTGCGTGACTTCTGGAGAGCCTGTGGCTGTCTACAGGCTGGGTGGGAAGTATTTCAGTACTTTAACACCTGGTCTCACTGTACTGTACACACCAGCTGACTGTTGGCCCTGAATAGACAAATCCTTGAATTCTATTTTCTTGTCAAATTGAGCAACAGGAAATCTCAGGCTAGTGGAGATCTAGTTAGGGCTCTGCCACTCCCTAGCTGTTGAATTTGAGTAAGACAGTTAATCTCCAAAGTCCTTTTTTTTTTGCTTTGCAGTGCTATGGGGCTACTACCACCTACATGGTAAGACTGGTGGATGGAATTGACTAGATAATTGTGTGGGACACTACAGTGCAGAGTCTGAAGCATGACAGGTGTCTAATGGTAGAGGATACCTTCTGATTTTGCTTTTTCTGGGATCCTTTTCCTAACCTCACTTTGGAACATCCCTGGGAGCACTGAGCATCTGGTACTTTATGTTCTTGACCAAGGGGTGGGCAGGAAACCTAAGCTAGGAGAAACCCATACTGTCTTCTTGCAATGTTATCCATAAGAAGAGTACCATAAGGATTTTTAATCGTTGGAGTCCATTTATCTTAATAAGAGTGTCACTAAGAGATTGCCCAAGGGATGTTACAGTTTTCCCCGGTGCTGTCTTGATGTCTCTTTTCAGAGATGTGTACTCTGGCTTTGCCTTTGATTCTTTCCAAGCAATCCCTTCCAACAAGTTCCTCTTTTGCTTAAATCTATCAGAGCAGGTTTTGTTGCCTGCAAGCAAAGAATCTTTTTGTAGAGAAGTGGCCCCTTAGTTTTCAAAGAAACACTAACACTGTGGTGTGGATCTTTTCTCTATCTGATTGGAATTTATTTTCTCCCTTCCTACGTTCCTACCTTCCTCCAGTCTCGTGCCTTTCTGATTTCAACCATGATACATAGAATCAATTCTATGTCTTTTCAACAAATCAACTCTGGAGCAGCTGCCCAGTTTCATGGAATTCACATGTTTAGGGAACAGATGTGAGAAAGCAATCTAATGATTTTATATGCATTACTTGATACGCCAGGAAATGTATCCAGAATCAACAAGTTACTCACATAAATGGACTCTTAGGTAAAGTTCACATGCTGTGGAATGGTTTACCCGATGGAACAATGTCTACTCCCAATGAAATAATTTTCCTGATTCTAGCTGTGATCACGTCTCAGGAGCTTTCACCCAGCGTCTCAGGTGCCACCGTCTCTTGACCAATTTTACTGCCTTTGTGTGATTATCAGTAAAGCTACATGCAGCAGTGCTGGTAAGATATGCTGTAAGGACTGCTGTTCATGTCAAAATGTAATCGTGAGGTGGAAATTGTGTTCAGAACAATGCTGCTGTCTCAGGCCTATTAGGGAAAAAGAAAAAAAAAATAAAAGAGAACAATGTGCTATCATAAGACCTTGTATAATGATTTCATGCTGTGCTTGGCCGTGATAGCTGAGGAGGGAACAGGGATTAACTTGGGACCACCCTTCCTAGACTTGTGCAGATACTTTAGTGGCAGGGATATGATTGCCTCTCCCATGATGGGTTAACAGTACAAAGAGGGACTTGGTAATATCTGGGCATGGGTTGATTTAAAGCAGTACAAGAAAGAGAGAGAAGGGAGGTGGGAGGAGGAGGCTTGTGGGCACACTTGGCCCTGTGCAGAAATTTTAGAAATCAAAACTTTATTCTTAGAAGAAGAAAAAGAGAATCAAGTTCCCAGTAAAACAGGCTAGATGCAGATTCTGCCTCCAAGCCTGGAGGGATCAGGCAGAGGCTGCCTGCACCTAGTCAGCTAGAACAGCCCTGTAATGAAGGCATGAGGCCTTCGGCTGTGATGCATCTATGGGTGCCCTGTCTCACTCTGCTAAACGCAGCAGATCCAAGGGGGAAGATGCTGGCCTTTCTAGTAGGTGCCTCATCTGGGCAGTGTTGAGCCTCTGGGTGGCCACTGGGCCAGGCTGGAGCAGGTAGCTACCTCAGATGCAGTATTTAGTACTAGGCTTCTGATATGTTCCTTGTGTATTCTAGAAACATACTTGGTTCTCCTCTGAGCAGAAAATGACCCCTGATGAAAGGAAGACATATACATATGGAAGCAGTGATCATTTTTATTTATTGCTTGCTTCTCTGCTGACCACTGACAGAAAAAGTAAAATAAAGTAATAAAATATAATACAAGGTCAGATAAGGACAACTCAGATTATGATAAAGGACTTTACTAGAGAAAACATTGTCAAATTATAGTACCTTGCTTATCCAATAGCATTTCTCTAATGGAATATTTTCTCAAAGAGGTTATTTTGCAAACCAATTAAACAGAAGGCTTTGTAATTAAATGTTGTAAGGTTTAAATTAGGTTCCTATGGGGTTTCATGTGCACTTAGCAGTTTGAGTATTTTCCCACAAGAAATCAATATTTTCCTAATACCTGTGGGAATGTACTATTCATTCAAATAGAGTTGATTAAAATGTTTACATGTTACAAACTGCAAATTTGGCATGGGATGTATCGTGTTCATACATGGCTTGAAGATTAAATTCTCAGATTGGTCTTTGATTATGGAGAGTTAAAGTATATCAGATATAAAACAAAAATAATTATATCAGATATGACAAATTTATGACTCCCCCCTAGACCAAATTGATTGATACCAAAACTCTCAGGGACCCCAATTTAAAACTGAAGGTGAACAAGAAATGCAGTGGTAGAAGTTAAAACACCATCACCCTAAAAAGAGCTGTACAAAAATTAAAACTCTGAAAATAAGCATTGGCAATGAAAACACCAAAAATCCAAGGAGCCAGTCAGTATCCATAATAATAATTACAAACCACTGAAAACAAATCCTCAGAAATACATCTGAGGTTCAGGGGAAATAATACTTTTTAGGGAGACCAGAAATGTAGACTCCTTAAAAATTGATAGGCTTAATTATACACAGACCTGCATTTAATGCCGTTGACCATTTCCTCCTTAAATTTTCTGCTCACTTAAGTCCAAACCATAGACTTTATTGTCCAAACTGGACACTTTTTTCTAAATCAAATGCTTAATAAGTTGGGGTGCTGGGACAGTGAGCATAAACTGGAACTCTTCCGGGCACACCAAGGCATAGACATCTTAATGGTGACTCATTCCTGGGCTCTCCCCTCTTGACTACACCTTGTCAGTCTCCTTGCCCCCGAGTCTCCCCGTGGGCTGCCTTTCAAATGTAGAGCTTTCCAATTGTTCGTTCTTCTTCCTCTTCTTAAATGACAAACGTTTCCTGAAGATCTTGTATACTTACAACTTATCTTCCTCCCTTGTTTCTGATGACATCTAAAAACATATCCAGATCCTTTTATCCCCCTTGAGCTCTAGGCCCACAGGTTTACTAGTTCCCCTCACAGAGTCTTCCGTAAGTAGCTCCAGTTCAACATTCCTAAACTCAAACTCATTATCTTTATCCCCCCAAATCCCCTCCTTCCTTTATTTGTCCTGGTTGTCACCATCTAACTAATTTCGCACTCCTTGCCCTGTTTCTGCTGTGCAATCATACAACAGAATCAGACTTTTTCAATTGTGAAGATGGATCGCTTATTAATATATTTTGACAACATTATTTGGCAAAAAGTGTCTAGGTCTCCATTTTCTGTTGTGAGTTACACTACAAGGGGGCTCCTTCGGTAATCCCAGCCTGTTATAACTTCATCCCAGGAAAAGAGCCACATAAAATGTTTTACAAGGATGAATGAGATGGAGCATCAGCCAATCAGAATGGCTGCTGCAGTAAATTACAACAGAGGTTGGCCACAGACAATCAGTAAGCCCTTGTGGTGTGTGACAGGTAAGTATCAGCCTCAAAGTTTGGTGAGGCCGGCGGTCCAGAGGGCAGTAGGTGAGAAGCCAGACCCCAAGGTGCCACTCTGTTGCTCCACTTACTAGTTCTTCTGTCTCTGCCACTGGTTTGCATTTCTGAAATACACATCGGATTATTTAATTGTATAATTATTGTGTGTATGTACAGAGCCCATGGAATCAAAATCTTCAACTTGACCTACAGGACCCTTCATGGTCAAGCTCCTGGCTACTTCCTCGGTTCAGATGCTGACACTCTCCACAGTCTTTGTCCTGGCCACTCTCTGCTGTGCATTTGCTGTTCCTCCTACAGGCCCCCTTTCCCAGGCCTCTTCACTCCTGCTCCCTTGCAGACGTTGTTTCTTCTCTCGGTACTGGCCTCTCTGCCCTGCTTACCAAGTACCCCTGACCCATGGCCCCGTTCTTGTCTAGTGGATTCCAACTCAGCCTTCAAGTTTCAGCTCATAGATACCATTTTCAGTGAATCCGCCCTTACACCAAACCCCTCCGCAGCTCCCTAGTTATTACTTGCTTCCGTTGTTCTCTGCACATCCTTCTCTGAAAGCTCTCATCATACCACATTCCAATGATATCTATTTCTCACGCCATCCCCAGATAATGAGCTCCCAGAAGGCAGCAGACTAGTCTCATCAGTTTCTCCATTATGCGTCTAGCAGGTGTCAACTGATATTTGGTAGATAAATTTCACAAGTATGATGCTAGGAGCCACCAGCACGGGGTTCTTACACAGAGGGAGGGCCTTACTGGAGAAGCATGGACCAGCTCTGCTCAGACATTCAGCTGAAAGACCGAGCACACTGTGTGCACACTTCCTTCGGTGGTTTCAGTCCAGGTCTTGGCAGACAACAGGCGATATTCTCAGATGGAACAGAGGCTTTCCCATAGGGATCATTTATCCAAGAAAGAGTAGAGTTAAAAGAACCAGCAAGAGAAGCAACCACCCTAGGACAAAGGAGCAAGAGGCATAAAGGGTGATGCCCGTGGTCCAGTTTTTGATGATACAGTGCTATTGATGATAGAAAAAAAGGATGAGAGTCATAGAAGAGGGGCAGAGATGAAGTAGGCTGAGGCTATCCTGTCTCCTCCCTTTTATCTTCCTATTCCCTGATCCTCCCAGCTCTTTCTCTCGCCTCCCACTTACCAAATGCAGCCAGAGCTGCCAGAGGGTGAGGAAGGCCAGGTAATGCACCCCACTGAGGTGAGCTTCCTGGGTGTAGAAGAGGACAGAAAAGAATGGAGAATAGGATAAAGAGAAAATGGAGAAAACCTAGCACAGGGGCAGAGTACCCAGTTTACCAAGAATGTTTCAAAAGGGCTTCGACTCCTAATGGCCTCTGCCAGATTTGAGGCTCACTGAGGGAAGGGACCTGGGCTGGCTTCTGCACCCTTCAGTGTCTGATGATAGAACAGGCCTGAGGCATAGAGAAAAGAAATAATTATTTACTACATGAGTAAATGAATATAATTAGATGTAAGTCTCTGAACCACGCTTATTATACAAGGACTTTTCCACTCCCATGTTGTCTGCCCACTGGCCTGTTGCAAAACCACAACTCTGCTGCCAAAATGCACCCCTGGATGTTTGGTTCTCTTACAGCCAGAAGCAGGCTGACCTCAGATCTTAAACCCAAGCGATAGCACGTTCTGATACCCAGATTATGTGGCAGCATATAATAGTCAAACCTGTTCTATGTCATGTGGGAAAGAAAGAAAACAAAATAAACAAAACCAACAAGCACAGCAACAACAAACCCTAGATAGTAAAAACTAACACTCTGTGTCCCTAGCACAGTGGTCCACAGTTCTCTGTGGTGGCTCGTATTTATCCCAGCTTATCACCTGAAATCAATGACCTATTTTCTTGCTCCTGCCTACACATTCTGTGTATAATGCAGTTTGGAAGGCGTTACTCCTTACATGAGCAATATAAAAAGCCACCAGGGTGAGTCCTCTCTCCTTGTCACTCCTCTTCCTTCCCTGCTGGGCACTTTCTGGGAAATGAGGGTCCATTTGAAGAGGACACAGGGCTGGTGAATGAGTCCAGCAGAGATGTGGTAAGGAGGGGTGGAGCCCAGAGAACACAGAAGCTGGCCACTTTATTTCTGTTCAAAAGTGCAGGAAATAACACAGACAATAAGAAACAGGAAGGAGCCAGGAGATTTTGTTAATAAACACCAGAGTTGCGGGAAGAAAGGACAGAAAAAGTCCTTCCTGTAGCCTCGTCTGTCTTTGTTCTGCCCTGTAGTAAACGAAGGGAGAGGAGAGGAGTGTGATGAATAGAGCCTGTCTGGATTCTAGCAGACACCTAAAGTTTTCTCATGTCTAACTTATCCCCCAGTTTAAAGGGAAAACATTAATATTTCCCTCAAGTTTTCATCACATGCTATTGTTCCAGCCTATAGCAGCCATATTCAAATTGCAGATGGAAATGACTTCAGAAACTGTATTGTTGTGATGTATCGTTTCAGTTTTTAAGATCAGAAAAAGCACAGCTCTTAGATGAGTGTGCTATTCTCAAATTAATATCAAAAATAATTTGCTAGTAGCTTTTCTGATAAATAACAATTAAAATAATAAGATAGCGCTGGTGCTGGTGTGTGCATGCTAAGCTGGAGTTTATTGTTCTTTGCTTTCTTTTTTATATTTGACCTTATTATGAAATCTATGAAACATCTGAATTATATATATACATGTATACGCACCCACACACACACACATACACACACACACATACACACACACACACATATATATCTACACACGCACACACACACACACACACATCCCATATATATATATAAAGGAGAATAGCAAAGCTGCCACATGTCCAGGCCCCCTTTAAAAGGACACTCCCAGGACATTTCAGCTCTCCCATGCTCCTGCTGCACCACACATTGGCCAGAATTTCTGGTAGATTTTTCCTTCCTTCCCTTTTTAGCTTTATCATATATGTATGTCTAAGAAACAATTAATTGTATAGTTTTGCCCCATTTTTGACTCTTACATAAATGAAACCATAGTGTATTTCTTTGTGACCTTATCTTTTTAAGAAGTTCAACACCATTTATTTATTTATTTTTAAATTAATTCACATCCAATACTAAGAGTTGCATTTCTTCATTATCACTATTATTGATCTAGTTGAGTGGATACTTGTGTTGTTTGCAGTCTTATTATTGTTTTTTTTTTTGTTGTTGTGCCAAATGAGACCACTTCAATATGATCATAGGGAATGTTTCTCTCCCTTATGCTTAGATAATGCAAAGTTGTTTTCCAAAGTATTATACAGATTTATACTCTAGCTAACTGGGTACGAAGGCCTCCTGTGTTTCACATGCGCTAACATGGAATTTTCAGACTTTGTGATTTTTGCCAGTCTGGTGGGTTATTTAGTGATGTCTCATTGTGGTTTAACTTTATATTTCCTTGAAAACTGTAAGGGTTAAGTTTCCAGTTGTGTTTGATTTCAAAGGGAAAAACAATCTAACTGAACAAAACAAAAACAAACAAACTAACTGAACAAAACAAAAACAAACAATATAACAACCAAAGAGCAAACACACAAAATGAACACCCAGGGGATCTTATATAAATCATTCTTGAATCAATGAGTAATTCATTGTTTTCATTTTAGTGTGTGCTCTATCATCATATAAAAGGATATTACCTCATTATAAGGCCAGGTTCTTTATAAAGACCAGCCTAACAGTTTGTAATTCTAGGAGAGTGCAGTGGGGAGTAGAGCTTCTATGTGTCCCTGTTGACTCTCCCATTCTATCACTGTTTTCTTTTAGTTACTCTACACACTGGAATGAGGATGGGAATTAAGGAAATTTTCCAGGTGTAAGAAGGTTACAGATCTGTTCACCTCACTCACTGGGTATGCAGTAACATGTTAAGCATTTATTTTGTACATAATAGTTTGATTCCCCTACTACCAAGTTGTTGAATTGCATACAACATCAACAATGACACAACTAAACAATTCTTAAATCAATCCAGTAGCTGCCATTTCCAAGTCACTACCATCGTACCATTTTGAAAGTGACTGGATGCAAAATGTCTTTCTTGTAGAGGTTTACAGCTTCTTCATTCAGAGCTAAGAATGCTGCTTCCCCAGAATAAGAGTTGGGTTTCCCTGCTCTGGTGTGCATTTTTGTATTTTCTCTCATGCCTAGAGGTTTGAGCCCTGAAAGTACACAGGTTCAGGGTTGATAGTTAGCATTCTGCACCAGCATGGCCCCATCAGTGGTTGGAATATTGAAGTACTTCCATGCTGGTTGGTCAATAGCCATTTGCCTCAACCCCTGTGGCCAATCACAACAGGAGCTCCAGGACTCTTTTGTAACACTGTGGACTTGTGTATATTTTGAATGGGTGGCGCCAGTTGTTAAATGTATGTGTGTCTGAGTTAGTGGAAATAGAGGAAGGGGAAGATGAGATCCAAGGAGCTTTGTCTAGGATACTCTCATTCTCCCTATTTGCTTGTTTCCTCACAAATCAAGAGTGCAGCACTTTCAATTTTGTTTCACTTCCCTTCCCATCTATCCAGGACATACCGTCTTATGCTTAGGTCAGAATATGCATACCTCTCACTTTCTTATCCTTAATTCTTCCCAATGCCAGCCTCATAACTGGGGTTTCATGATTGGTAGAGTAATTGGGGGAAACACAATCTGCCAATATGCTAAGGATATTCAGCTCAAGGCATTTCAAAAATATGCCTTTTATCCACACACACAAAGAATGCATAATGACCTCATTGCTTGATTTGAATGAATGAAAATATCAAATCTCAATATAGTTTGCAATAAAAAAAAGGATGACAAAATAACCCATGATAATGCTTCTTGTATTATTCATGGTCTTTGATGAAAGATTTTTTTAATCAACAATTTCACCTTTTCTTTATCAACCAAATTTAATTACATTTGTACCAAGATGATAATTCTTTGGTTTTTTATTTGGCTCAGAAATGACAAAGCTCCTTCCAAGTTTCATTTTGTATTTTTAGGATTTTTCAAGAAATCAGTGAGTAAAAAGGTTATCTTTAAACACTTTTGCAAAGGTGACCAAGAGGCCAATGTTACTTCAGAGGAAAAATGTATGTGACAAACACAAACCATCTAATGCTAAAAATCAGAAAATCTCCAGTACCGAAATCCAGTTATTGGCAGGCAAAATTGTAACTGAGAATGCAAATTGCCAATAAAACATACATGAAGAAATACTCTCTCTTAGTCATTTTATTTTTTAATGAATTTTTAAATTTTTTGAAAATCTTATAATATCTACATCTCAGAATCATCACGCTCTTTCTATCTAACAGATTCTTTCGACAGAACATTGGAGTGATTTTGTCCAGTTGTTCTTCTTAGGTCTCCGTGGAAATTTCTTCCTTTTATAGATACCATCTGGCCTAATGAGATTCTAACAGCTCCACACACAGTCTATCTTTCTTTGCATTTGAAATTTTTCACTGGAGTCATTGTTGGGAGTGAAATGTAAAAATAAGGGGAAAAAAAGCGCATCTGTTAAATAAGCTTTACAGTTTTCTCTGTCATTTAAGGAAAGTAATTATGATTATTCATTTGATTTACTGAATATAAGTGTTCAGTTTGAACACTGTCCAAAGGATGTTGCCTTACTTAAACATCCAATGATCCTAAACTAAATTGTTTCTGTAGTCACCGCTGGAGTTAGTTTAGGAATATATAATCGTGTAGTAGCACAACTGTGTCTCCAAAATGTTTAGAAGATATCTTCTTAAGCAGGCTTTGATTATGTGTTCTTAAACATCACTAATCTTTACTACGTGTGTGTGTGTGTGTGTGTGTGTGTGTGTGTGTGTGTGTATACAGTGGGGGGGAGGTTGGTAAGAATAAATAGAGCCCTAAACTGAGTGTGGGGGCTAAGAAGCCCAATTTGAGACATTTATGCTAGGACTCACATTGTTTGCTTTCTTGTTCACCAGTTGTAAAAATTTAGCTCATAATCAATAATCTCTTTTATGCAAAACTTTATATAAGGTCCATATTGGGCAATGAAAAGAGAAAATAACAATAAGCAGAGAAATATGTTGTGATATCTTCTGGCTCGTGGCCCAGGAACTCTGTCCCATGGGATAGATCTGTATTTACATGTATATATATATTTTTGTTTGTTTGTTTGTTTGTTTTTGAGATAGAGCCTCACTCTGTTGCCCTGGCTAGAGTACCGTGGCGTCATCCTAGCTCACAGCAACCTCAAACTCCTGGGCTCAAGAGATCCTACTGCCTCAGCCTCCTGAGTAGCTGGGACTACAGGCATGTGCCACCATGCCTGGCTAATTTTTTCTATATAGATTTTTAGTTGTGCAGCTAATTTCTTTCTATTTTTAGTAGAGACGGGGTCTTGCTCTTGCTCAGGCTGGTCTCAAATTCCTGAGCTCAAACAACCCGCCGGCCTCGGGCTCCCAGAGTGCTAGGATTATAGGTGTCAGCCACCGTGCCAGGCCACATCTGTATTGTGTCTGGCAAGATCTGTATTTATAGAGACAGACGTTCTGGACAGTGGTTAAGAGTGTAGCTCTGGGATTAGAAAGACCTAGATTCACCTTCTAACTCTTAAATTTACCAGCAACTTAAGACACATTTCTTAAATTCCACCAGCCTGTAAAATGAACATAGACAAAATCCTGAAAAATGTCCCTGACACATAGGAAACAACAAAAATTAGCCAATAGATTTTAAAGAATATATTTTTATTATGTGGTCATGTTCTTTGAAATATAAATTACTTACATGTAAGAAAGGAAATGACTAACAGAATAATATAGACGGTAACATCCTTTGCTTAATCAGTCATTTGGCAAATGATATTCACCTACCACGTGTCTGGGGCTGGTGCTGGGGCTATTTCAGTGCACAATGAAATCCCTGCTTTCATGGAGCTTTCAATTTAATAATTAATGATAAGCAGATCATAACCTGGCAAAACATTAACAGTATTTACATTAGAAAGAAATGCCCTCTGCCCCCCCCAACACACACACTATTCATTTGTGAATGTTTGGAATGATTAACATTGAAAATTACTTTTTTCTTAAAAACGTATTTTGTTTGGGCTTATACATGGAAGTAACCTTTTCCTGATTAGGCTTGTATTTTTATTATGCTATATGAAGAAGTTTACACAACTCAAATTTTTAACACTGGTGGTGGTTTTGTCTTCAAGGGCAGCCGGTGGCAGGGCTGTTAGGGTCTGCAGAGAGAGGTGGGAAGAAGCTTGGTCCGAATGGGCAATTTCTCATTTGTTGGATTGATCCTTGATTTTATCAGCATGCTCACGTTCAAAAAATCCCATTGTGAGGTATAATATATGACACCTGATACTAAAAATCCACAAACCAGCCTGAACAGTTCAGAAATTAATGCCTCTCATAACACCAAGAGATTTGATAATGAAGCCAGCTCAATAGAGGTCAAGGGGAAATGATATTACGTGTGCTCCCCCATGAATCAATGTAACCCTATTGCTTTTCCCCAGATGTTCACTCCTGGCGTGTGCAGCGACAATGTGATCTCAAAGACTTTCACAGGAATCCTGCTAAGCAATTCTGCACTAAACTGAGGCACTGTAAAAACTGTTCCTGGGTATAATGGGTCTGGTTTATGTATCAGGTTCCTCTTCCCCTCGAAATCTGATAAAATAGTCCCATGTTCCTCAACCCATACTTCTTGATTGGCCAAAGCACCCCCCAGTGTTCTGGGAGTTCTTAGGAGGATTTATAGTTTCACGGTCATTTCTGGTTCTAAACTTTCGCTTCCTTTCAATTTGTGTCGCGTTTGACTGAGTCGCGTTACTTTCTCAGTCCCACGTTGCCTTGACCCATATGTGAAACGTCACCTGCTCAATTTCCACATCTCCCATCCAGTCTTAGAAGGCATTTGCATGTGGTAGACTACACTGACAATTTAGCAAAAAGAGGGTTATGGGGTGGAGGTGAGAACAGCGACTCACATGATGACTACACAAACATCATCAGATTTGTTTAAAACATTGCAGTTCATTAAATTCCCTTTCCCTTTCCTCCACTAGGAATGCTCCACAGCCAGCTTCTTCTGTTTATGCCCTCAGTGACCAGCCTTGTGCCATCTGTCCTTTGGGCCCTCTTTATTGTATTCAAATACAGCAGCATGCTCTGAAGAATAAAAGATCCTTGCTTAACACAATCCACCTGCTCAGAAGAAATATGTGCTTTTAAATGTTTTTGGTTTTGTTTTGATATGGAAAAAAAAACTCTTGAGCCTAAGGTCCATGGGAGAGAAAGAAAGAAGCGAAGGCCAGAGAGGCAGGATGCAACCAAACTGGGGAAGAATCAGCAGCTATGGTGGGGTCTTTGAACTTTATTCAATTCACAAGGTGTAGTCAACAAAGAATTTTAAAAGAAGCGAAGCCATGATTAAAGCTGTGATTTTTAAAGATGACTATTAGTCATACCTGTAAAGAGGCAAAAGAAATTTTGGAAGGAAAATGATTTGGGCTTAAACTAAAATGGTAGTATATGATGTGACATGTACTATGGTACATTATTTTCACTGCACTATGTGTAAATTTGTTAGATTCTTTCTTCTGGACTTGTCTGTAAGATCCTTGAGAAGATGGATTGTTTGATTCACTTACAAATCTCGCAAAGCCTGTCCTGGAACTTGCATCTAGTTGGAGCTCTGTAAATGTTATTTGCGTGTATAGAATAGGATGATTTTCTGTCCACATCCATTAAGGGAAACTTTAGTCAAAGTTAATACATGGAAACAGTAGCTAAAAAGTCTTTTCAACCTTGCAATCCAAATGGTTCCAGTTCCTCTTGTCTCTTGGTGCTTCCTTTTTTTACCGAGTGAGTTGATAGGAGTCACTACTCCAGGAAATAGAAGGTTCTAGCCTCTCTGCCTCTCCTTCAAAAACAAACAAACAAACAAACAAAACACCAGGAATGATTTTTCAGCTAGGATTTTTCTGGGAAGGAGAAAGGATGAGTTTTTTAAAGCCCTTTTCTCTTGGCTAGCTTTTCACATCCTGGCTTGTGTCTCTGCAAAGCTTACCCCTGGATTATGATTCTAAACTCTGCCTCAGACCTACTGGATTGGCTGTCCTCTAAAACCAGATTCTGAAAGAGTCACATAATTTTACTGGGTAAATGCAGGTGATTACAACACAGGCAGAGAAAAAGAAGGGAATGCCAGACATTACTGTTCTCAAAATGTAAGCCATTCTCAGGCTCAGGAAAATGTTAAAGTACTTTGAATAACCATTAAATACCAGTTGCCTCTTCTCTCCCTAATCAGTTCCTCCACCTCCTTCCCTAGATTCTGAAAACCTACTGATGTTAGAGTATAAATTATAAAATTCTTTGTCTTTTGAGGAGTTTTTAATTTTTTCTGTCTAAATATATCTGATCTATTCTCTACAGACTTGCAAGTTAAAATACACGACTCTCGGCTAATTTGAATTTCAGATTAAAAACAAGTAATTTTAAGTGTAAGACTCTAGCATACAGGCATACCTAGAAATAATGTGAGTTCAGTTCCAGACCACCGTAACAAATCAAATATTGCAATTAAGAGAATCACATGAACTTTTTGGTTTCCTAGTGTATATATAAGTTATGTTTACACTCTACTGTAGTCCATTAAGTGTGCAATAGCATGATGCTTTAACAAAGAATGTACATACCTTAATTTAAAAGCACTTTATTGCTAAAAAGTGCTAACATTCATCTGAGCCTTCAGTGAGTAGTAATCCTTTTGCTGGTGGAAGATCTTGCCTAGATGTTAGTGGCTATTGACTGTTCTGGGTAGTTGTTGCTGAAAATTGGACCAGCTGTGACAATTTCTTAAAATAAGACAATAAAATTTTCTGCATCAATTGACTCTTTTTTTTACAAAATATTTCTCTACAGCATGCAATGCCGTTTGATAACATTTTACCCGGAATAGCACTTGTTTCAAAACTGGAGCCAATACTCTCAAACCCTGCCATTGCTTTATCAATTAAGTTTATGTATTATTCTAACTCCTTTGTTGTCATTTCAACAATGTTCTCAGCATCTTTACCAGGAGCAGATTCCATCTCCAGAAATCGTTTTCTTTGTTCATTCATAAGAAGCAACTCCTCATCCATTAAAGTTTTAGCACGGGATTGCAGCAACTCAGTCCCATCTTTAGGCTGTGCTTCTAATTCTAGTTTTCTTCTAATTCTTGTTCTATCATATTTGCAGTTACTTCTTCCACTGAAGTCTCGAACCCCTCAAAGTCATCCATGAGAGTTAGAATCAACTTTTTCCAAACTGGTGTTAATGTTGATATTTCGCTCTCCCATGAATCATGAATATTCTTTGGCATCTAGAATGGTGAATGCTTTCCAGAAAATTTTCAATTTATTTTGTCCAGATCCATTAGAGGAATCACTGTATATGGCACCTATAGGCTTACAAGATGTATTTGTTAAATAATAGGACTTGAAAGTTGAGATTACTTCTTGATCCATGGGCTGTAGAATAGACATGTTATAAGATATGAAAACAACATTAATATCCTTGTATACCTCCATCAGAGCTTCTTGGGTGACCAGGTACATGGTCCATGAGAAGTGATACTTGGAAAGGAATCTTTTTTTTTTCCTGTGGGTCTCAAAATTGGGCTTAAAATATTCAGTAAACCATGCCATAAACAGTTGTGCTATCTTCTAGGCTTTGTTTTCACACTGAGGACAGGAAGAGTAGATTTAGCATAATTCTCAAGGGCCTTAGGATTTGGGGAATGATAAATGAGCCTTGGCTTCAACTTCAGCTTGCCAGCTGTGTTAAACCCTAGCAAGAGAGTCAGCCTGTTCTATGAAGCTTTGAATCCAGGCATTGACTTCTTCTTTCTACCTATGAAAACCCTAGATGGCATCATCTTCCAAAAGAAGGCTTTTTCAACTATATTGAAAATTTCATGTTTAGTGTAGCCACTTTCCTCAGGTATCTCAGCTAGATCGTCTGAATAACTTGCTGCAGCTTCTCCGTCAGCACTTGCTGCCTCACGTTGCACTTTTATGTCATGGAGATAGCTTTTTTCCTTAAACCTCATGAACCAACCTCTGCTAGCTTCAAACTTTTCTCCTGCAGCTTCCTCACCTCTCTCAACTTTCATAGAATTGAAGACAGTTAAGGCCTTGCTCTGGATTAGGCTTTGCTTAAGGGAATGTTGTGGCTGGTTTAATCTTCTACTCAGACCACTAAAGCTGTCTTCATATCAGCAATAAGGCTGTTTCACGTCCTCATCATCCATGTGTTCACCGGAGTAACACTTTTATGTTCCTTCAAGAACTTTCCGCCTGCATTCACAACTTGGTACCGGAGGACGTGTTTTTGACCTATGTCCTCCTCACCAAGCTTAATCATTTCTAGCTTTTGATTTAAACTAAGAGATTTACAATTCTTTGTTTTACTTGAACACTTAGAGGCCCTTATAGGGTTATTAATTGGCTTAATTTCAATATTGTTATGTCTCAGGGAATAGGGAGGTCTGACGAGAAGGAGAGAGATGAGGGAACGGCAGGTCTTTGGAGCACTCAGAACACACGCAGCATTTATTAAGTTTGCCATCTTGTAAGGGCACGATTTATGGTGCCTCAAAACAATTACCATAGTAACAACAAGAATCACTGGTCATGGATTACCAATACGATAATAATGAATAAGCTCAAAATATTATGAGAATTACCACATATTCAGAGAAACGAAGTGAACACATGCTGTTGTAAATGGAGCTGATAGACTTGCCCAACACAGGGTTGCAGCAAACCTTTAATTTTGTAAAAAATACAGTATCTGCGAAGCACAGTAAAGTGAAGTGCGATAAAAGGAAGTATGCCTGCACACTAAAATAATCATGGTTTACCTGAAATTTAATTTTAACAGGATGTCCTTTATTTTATAATAGTCCTTTTATGATATGATTTTCATTATCATACAATTCATCCATTTAAAATTTACAGCTTAATAATTTTAGTATATTCAAATCCGTATCTCCCTTACCGTAAGTTTTATACATTTTCATTTCTCAAAAAGATACCCTGCACCCCTTAGCCATCACCTCCCAATCCACCCTTCGTCACTTCCAGACCTATGAAAACAATAAACAATAAGCTACTTACTTTCTCCATAGATTTGCCTATTTTGGACATTTCATGTAAGTGGGATCATTAAATATATGCACCTTTGTGACTGGCTTCTTTCTCTTAGCATAATGTTTTCAGGGTTAATTTATGTTATAATATGTATCAGTACTTTATTGTGGAATAATATTGCATTTATGAATATATTTTATTTATCAATTTATCACTTGATTAACATTTGAGTTGTTTTTGTGTTTTAGCTATTATGAATAATCCTACTATGAACGTTGATGTATATGTTTTTGTGTGGACATATGATTTCATCTCTGCTGAGAATATATCTAGGAGTATAATTGCTGGATCATATGGTAACTTTATGTTTAACAGGTTGAGGAACTGCCAGCTGTTTTCAAAGTGGCTGCACCATTTATATTCCCACCAGCAGTGTATGAGAGTTCCAATTTCTTCACTTTCCAATGCTTTTTATTGTTCCTCTTTTGATTATGGTTTTAGTTTACATTTTTCTGATAGCTAGCGATAGTGAGCATCTTTTCATGTGCTTATGGGCCATTTACACATCTTCTTTGCAGAAATGTCTATACAGATCCCTTGCCTACTTTTAAATGGATTACTTGTCCTTTTAATTATTGAGCTGCAATAATTATTTATATACACTAGACATAAATCACTTATCAAAACTTTGATTTTCAAAAAGTTTCTCTCATTCTGTGGGTAGCATTCTTTATTTTTATTTTTATTTTTTTGCTAAATTGTATTTGCTTAATTGTATACCAAAGGGCACCTGCTTTACATAACCCAGAAGACACCATAAGGTATTTTCCAGACAAAGGAACAGTTTTCTCCGTAAGAGGAATGCTGCCTTCCTCCCAGAATTATCCGCTCCAATTCAGTCAATTTTTAAAGCGAGTTTATTCTTCTGATTAGATGTCTGTGCCATCATTAGCCATGTAATTTTCAGCCCTTTCCTATTGAATCCCTTTCATCAAAAGATGTACTGATAATGAAGATTTTGTTTTTCCTTAAAATTGTTACTGAGTTAAAAGGTAGAGCATACATAGTGAAGTGGATGATAAGCGGTGTTCACAATTACCCTTGAACATCTCCCTCGCACATGTCTAAATAATCCTCTTTTCCCATAGGAGCTAAAAAAGAGACATCTTTCTAATTATCAATTCAAGACACCTTATAAAATAGATCTCATCTGTTTCACCTCCAGTAGCAACCAACCAATCATCTAATGGCAATTTCAGAATGATTAAAACAAAAAAATGCCAATATAGTTGTTGCCTACTTTGAATGTAGCATGCGTACTTTTATAACAGAAAAAATTAATAAAAGGAAATATTTGTTAGGTAATTTATGTAAAAATATATTCTATTGTTTGAGATTTATAGTAGGTGCTAATTCAGTTAGTTAGTTTCTTAATTATTTTTTCTTACTCAAAACTTAAAGCCTCCCAAAAGAATTCACTGGGATTATACTCATACATTTGTGCACTAGAAAAATTTAATCACTGCAGTATAGTAAATATTTATTAAGAGTCTGGGCATTGCTTTAGAAATTTAACCCATAAAGTACCATGAGTGAGAAACAAGAAAAAACAAAGAGCAAGAAATAGAATTACAAAGAACTTCATTTATGGGAATTATCAGGAACAGAGCATAAAATAGCCATGATGACTATTTTTTAAAGAATTAAAAGTAAATTGAAAACATATTCCAGAAACAGAAAACTATAAAAAGTGGCATATTAGATTTAAAAACTTATAAAATAAAATTTGTGGACACAAAGAATACAATAACTGAGAAAGATTAAATGGGTGAATTAGATGACAAATTATTAATAGATATAGATGCAGAGAATATCAGGAAGAAAGATCAGGAAAATTATCCAGAAATAAGATTGTAGAGAAAAAAGATAAAACTATACAGTAGATTTAGTTGATTAGGAGAATATAGTCTAACACGTAAGTTAAAGAGCTACAAATGGAGTTGAATTCTGACTCCCTTGTATTTCTGGGAGGTAGTACAAATATTGCTTTATTTTATATTTTGATATAATTTGTTATAAACATTAAAGGAATAAACTACAGAATTTATAGGTGACAAAAATTGAAGGATAATAACATCATGTTATTAATATTAATATATCTTAAATATGCACAATACAATTTATTTTAAAAATTGATAAAAATATTAATTAGTTAAAAATAGAAAAAAAGAGACAGAATAAGTGAAACAAATTTAATTAGAAGTACAGATTTGAAAGTACAAAACAGGTGGTAGAAAAAATAAAACATTTATAATTAAATTAAATACAAGTTGATTAAATGTTCCAGTTAAAAACAAAGATTATTAAACTAAACATACATATTCTGTTTACAAGGTATATGGGCTGTTTTCAAGTGACATACCTAAAGCATAAAGATAAAGGAAGTGAAAAATGAAAATAAACACCCTATATAAATGGCAATCAAAAGAAAGGTGCGTAGCTATCAATATCACAAAAAACAATTTTTGGACAAAAAGCATTCCTGGTAATAAAAAGATTCACTTTATAATCATGAAGGATTGTGTTGTCCAGTTCTAAATTTACATTTACCTGGTGACCGTCTGAAAATATATAAAGTAAAAACTGATAGGAAAGAAACAAATGCATTTCTAGCAGGAGATTTTAATGAGCCTCCTTCAAAAACTGACAAAACAAACAAACAAAAAATCAAGAAAGATATGGCATATTTGAAAAATAAAATGCCACACCTAACAACTGGAAAATGCAAATTTCTTTTAAGCATACTTGTAACTCTGTGGAACGTTCTGTGATCCTCTGGTAGGTGTGGGAATGTAAATCGATACCAGTATTTTGGAAATGTTGGATGACATCTAGGATGTTTGAAGGTGCACACATCTTTGAACCAGCAGTCTCACATCTAGATAAATATTCTAGAGAAAATCATAAAATTGTCTATCAGATCACATTCAAGAATGTTTCATAGCCAGACTATTTAAAATAGCTACGAATTGCAGACACCCAACAATTCTACCACCAGCAGCATGGATAAGCTGTATTGTACTAACACAAAGGGATTCTATACACCAATAAAAATGAAGGGTCAACACCTATGGGTGTCAACATGGATGAATCATACCATCAAATCTTGAATGAGGGAAGAAACAAAAAAATAATGCTTATAGTTCAATTCTATTTCCATTTATATAAAGCTCACAAACAGACATTGGTAAATGTAATCACTTAGAAATTCATACAGAAGTGATAAACTACAATGCAAAAAAAGAGGAAATCGTGTATTACAAGAGTAAGGATGGTGACTACGTTTGGGCCAGAAGCAGAAGGGCAATCACCGAAGGCTGCTGCAATGGTGTTGGTGTTCTCTTTCTCAACCTGGATGATTGATTATCTTGAGCTCATTTTAATTTTTTTTTTCTTTTCAATTGAAGATATGAACCTGAAATTTTTTTAAACATTTATATTTTGTACACTTTTCTCTTTTAAGTTATATTTGACAAATAAGAAATTTTTCTTTTAATGCATTTGAGAATATTTTAAAGCCCATAGGTATAAAAGAGAGGAGTTGCTTTCAGACAGAAAGGAGCCTCAAGTTTTGCCCAACTGCCTTGAAAGCTTGTGGGGGAGTCAGTATTCCTCTTCTGTACCCCTTCCAGGCAGACCATCCCCTACTTTGTAAGGTCCAGATAAAGGAAATTTAAAATCTCACTCTACTTGATCTTAATGAGGTATGTTTACTGTTTCTTTCCCTCCCTCTCTTCCTGTTTCCCTTTTGTTTACATAAAAGACAGGTTTTATGGTTCTTTTGAAAGCAATTTTATGTAGTCCTACAACAGAGTTCCTTAACCTAGATGCTGTTGACATTTGGACTTGATAATTCTTCGGTGGGTGTGTGTGTGTGTCGGGCTGGTGGGAGACTAGCATGCATTGTAGGATGTTTTGCAGCATCTCTGGTGTCTACCACTGGATGTGTATTGCATGTCCTCCCCTCTTTTCGCCATCTTCCCAGTTGTGACAACAAAAATGTCTCCAGATATTGCTAAATGTCACCTGGAGGAAAAATAGTCCAAGCTAGGAACAACTGAACTGCAGCTGTGGACAAAAGGAGTCCTTATCGAATAAATGAATATATACCTAGACGTCGTCGATAGATGCAGGCTTAAGCTTGGGAAGAGAAGATATGAGCGAGGATGGCTAGATATATGGAGGTCTGCCTCATTAAGGAGAAGTTTCTTCTAGGTCTAGATAGTGAACATGGAGTGGAAGTTCTGATCAGGTAGATCACAACAGGGAATTTTAAAAATTCCTAATCGTTAGAGTGATTTGCAAATAGAATAAAGTAGGGATCTCACATCACGGTTAGTATCACAGCAGAAGCTGCATTAATTCAGGGACACTGAAGACGTTGTCTCAGATGAATGGACATTTCTGGGTTCTGGCTTCCAAGGTCTCCTCTACTGTCAGGAAGATGACTTTCAAATAGAGGGTTCATGGACTTACAAGGGCGATTGCTAGTTAAAAGCCTGCGTCTTTCTCGGCTGTCCTGTAGATGAGTTTGCTATTAAGGATTTTTCAGTGATTTCCTGATTGCCTGTGGCCTTCAAACCAAGTGCTGAGTAAAAGTACATTTTCATTTTTCCAGCATTTCCGAGCCATGCAATTGCTATTTCATTTAGAAAAGAAGATTGGCTTTTTCTAGTAGTTGTCAAAGAAAGTATTGTCAATTCTAAAAAAATGCATAGAGAGACTCTCTCTCATCTTCACCAATGCAGATTTGACTAAGTGCCCCCTCTTTGTTTTGGGAGACCACACATCCCAGATGACCCAGGAAAGTCCTGGTTTACTTTCTGCCTAGCACCCCATCTAGGTGAACATTTATTCTAGGTTTTTCACTGTTAATGAACTTACCGTGAATAATCACGACATTTAAATTATCTGGAATGGCTTTGGTAGTACTCCACTTTGAATTTCAGCTTCCAACATAATCTCATCTAGGAGCAAGAAGCACATGCCTTAAACAGAATTCTCATTTTAACCCATGCTGAGACATTATAGTTTAGCTAACTCCCTCTTTGTAGGGCAGCATGTAGGTGCTTCCTGATACAACAAAGTCTTCCCAGATGGGAGTAGTCAGGGACTGCTAACTAATTCTGGCTTCAGGTGTCTGTGGGAAAAGCAGTGGGTGGAGGTGCCCCCGGGAGCCACTTGATGTACCAGCCAGTTCTGTGAACTGTGCTAAATCTTTCTGGTACAGGAAGATACTAGGCCACAAGTGGGATACGGAAGAGGGGTTGGAGTAAAACATGGGAAATTATTAGTTAGAAGTTTGTGAAATATTTGAGGGTATTAGCAGCTGAGGGTTCCAGCTATAGCATGTATAGAAAGTGGTATAAATGCTCTCACTACAGTGGTTACGTCATTTATTGTATGGTGTAAATTTATAACTGTTTATTTAGTTTTTTGTTTGGCAATGCTTATTTTTTTTTTAAATAAACCTCTTTAGCAGCAATAGATCAAATAAACAAAAGTGCATGCTTACAGAATTTTGAAAGCTGCTAAGAAAGTTGATGTTAAACATGTAACTTACTCAAAATGTTAATCTACATTTACCATCCTCCATGGGGTCTACAGTAATAGCACTGATTGCACAAAAAAAAAAGCCCAAAGACCCAAATCTGCTAAAGAAACGTTGAAATCCACTTCAAAAAGTCACTAGCTGTTTTAAAAGACTGTGCCTGAAGATGACAAATTAGCACAGCTCCAAAGCATGACTCTTTGTTTATGTCAAATGATTGTTCTTCTAAATCAATTTCACTCATTTTCTAGTGCAAGTATCATTATGCCTGTACAAAAAAAGTGAAACCATATTAGTTGTAAATGTCTTGGTTTTATTAACAGAGAAATTTGCAAACAGCTAAATGATGCCAGTTTTATATTGGTGTTACTAGATGGATTAAAGAGAAAATCAGTTAAGGCCAATAATGGAATTTTATACAGTTCATGGAATCAAACTAAAAGTTTAGGAAGTTCATTCCAATGCAGATAAAGCATCTCATGGTAATTTGAATACTACAAGAAATTTAGTTTATAAAATTTCAATATTGAACATTAAAGATTAATAACTTCTTTCTTTTTTACAGTTTAATACACATACAATTTTTGGAGGAGTCTTGTGTCATGATAAACGCTATGTTCTTATTAGATTAGAGAACCACGGAGAGGAAATGTGTTTAGAATAGACTGTCATACGTACATAATTCATAACTGGACCCAAATAATCTTTAAAAATCTAATAATAGAAAAATAAGCTGTAGTTGTAAAAATTCGCAAATATGTAATAAAAAGCAACTTTAAGAGACATAGCTAATACTTATTATCAAATATTAACATATATTTTAGCCTGGAGGTCCTTATTTCTCTCTGCAATGCTTATGATTAATCATTTTTTTTTAAATACCGAGCTTTTAAAGAAATAATTTGTAAATCAACTTAAGTATCCACAATCATATAGAAGTTTTTTTGGGTAAACTCATCTTCTGAGCATTCTCTTACTAAATCAGTTGGAAGATTTTAATAAAATTCTACATTCCACAAACAGCCATTATTGAAGGTAGAGTTCGCAGAAAAGGATGGCATTGAAAAGTATACCTGCAAAAATAACAGAAAGAGTGAATGAATTAAACATGAATCCAAAGGTTGGATGTGATTGAATTTTAGAATAGTGTTTGTGCATTTTAGAATATCTTGAATTATGATAAACAATTTTGATAGAGCTTTGTTTTTAATTGGATTCATTTATATTATATTCTAGAATGACATCAATTTGAGAAGGCCAAAATTTTGTAGTACCTTAATTTAGTGAAATATTTAAATGGATGATAAAAAAAAACTTATTTGTTGTGTTGTATCTTATAAAAATAATTAACAAAGAAAGGTATTGTAAAATTGAAGCAAAAATGTAAGTATGAAAATATTTGGGCTAAAACACTTACACATCAATATAAAAGAAAAATAGAATTGAGAATAGACTATACTTAAAAGAATTGACTCTGAACTTCTTACAGCAGTTTCAGTGAAAGTGTTCTCAATTAAATATATTATGGTCTATACAGAAGAGTCAATTCAAAGCATCAATAATTTGGAATTGATTATATATAAAATACAAATCTACATGCTTACAGGTAATTGAAAGCAATGACAACTTTTCAAAGATACATTCTCCAGTGACACATCATTAGAGACAGATTTGAACAAAAAATTGATATGAATGTGTACAAAGAATGATTATTTTGATGATGTTATTTTTATATTTTTTTATTTTTATTTTTTTGAGACAGAGTCTTACACTCTTGTCTGGGCTAGAGTGCCGTGGCGTCAGCCTAGCTCACAGCAACCTCAGACTCCTGGGCTCAAGCAATCCTCCTGCCTCAGCCTCCGGGTAGCTGGGACTATAGGCGCGCACCACCGTGCCTGGCTAATTTTTTCTATTTTTAGTTGTTTGGCTAATTTCTTTCTATATTTATAGTAGAGACGGGGTCTTGCTCTTGCTCAGGCTGGTCTTGAACTCCTGAGCTCAAGCAATCCTCCTGCCTTGGCCTCCCAGAGTGCTAGGATTACAGGCGTGAGCCACCGCGCCCGGCCTCCTTTTTCTTTCAGTAGTCTCCATACATGCTCCATTCATTCTTTTGCATGAAGATATCCAGTTTTCCCAGTACCATTTATTGAAGAGACTATCTTGTTCTCTCAGGAAACTGACAATAGGAAAAAAATTACTTCAATATAATAAAGGGCATGTATGAAAAAAGTCATAGCTAACATCATACTCAATGGAAAAAAAACTGAACGTTTTTCCTCTATGGACAGGAACAAGGCAAGGATGCCCACTCTCTCCATTTCTGTTCAACATAGTGCTGGAAGTTCTATACAGAACAATTATGACAAAGAAATAAAAGTCATCCAAATAGAAAAGGAAGATGTAAACTTACCATGTTTGCAGAAAACATGATCTTATATATAGAAAACCCTGAAAGTTCCATTTAAAAAAATCATATGAATTTGATTCATATGAATATGAATTCAGTAAGGTTGCAGGATATAAAATGAGCACAAAAAATCAGTTGCATTTCTATGTCCGAACAACCAACTATCTTCAGACAAAATTGGAAAACAATCCCATTTATAATGGCACCAAAAATAATAAAATACTTAGGAATAAATTCAACTAAGGAGGTGAAAGACTTGTATATTGAAAACTATAAAATATTAATGAAATGAATTAAACAAGACACAAAAAAATGGAAAGATATCCCATGCTCATAGAAGACTTAATATTATTAAACTGTCCATACTAGCCAAAGCAATCTAAAGATTCAATGCTATCCCCATCAAAATCTCAGTTGCATTTTTTATGGTAACAGAAAAAACAGTTCTAAAATTCATATGGAATCACAAAAGACCATGAATAACCAAATCAATCTTAAAGAAGAACAAAGCTAGAGGCACCATATTTCCTGATTTCAAAATATATTACAAAACTACATTAATTAAAACAGTTTGATACTAGTATAAAGACAGACTCATAGACAAATGGAACAGAAAAAGAGCCCAGAAATAATTCTATGTATATACAATCAACTGGTCTTTGGTAAGGGTGCCAAGAATACAGAAAAGGGAAAGGGTAGTCTCTCCAGATATTTTTTTTCTCTCACTAATTGAATTCATTCATTCATTCAAAAAATACTCATGGAGTACTGAGAAGGTCCCAGGCCTTATGGAAAACATGAGCCACATGAGATATAGTCCCTATTATCAAAGAACAATCTAGTGGGGAAAATTATATACATTCCCTAAATATTTACACACATACACATATATTAACACATATATTTGTATAATTTTATCATAGTGGGCTGTCATATCAGAAATCTGTTCTGGGTGTATTTATTACACAGATAATAGAATAATTTTGTTAACTATTTCAGGAAAAGGAGAGGCCAGTTGAGGAACACATGTCAGATGAGGTGGTATTGGAATAGTTATAGGCAGTTCCCAGACACGGGACTGTCACAGATAAAGGAACCGAGTTGTACAATAACACGTGTACTTAGCATAAAATATTTTGGCAATAAAAGATGAGACTGGGAACATAACAGGATCTCACACCATGGAGAGCTCCATCTGTCACTGTATATAAACTGCAGATCATGTTTTATTTTCTACATGATTAGAATGTATCTTATATTCAAAGTATGTTTTCTAGATGTTCTACATGTTATAAATAATCCTTAGTATAGAAAGAGCAAAATATGGTTCTATTGTCAAATAAACATGAGTAATGCTCAGTTATATAAATTTAAAGAGTAGATTCAGCTCTTGTCCCCTTGGCGAACTTTCTCAGAACTTTCAACATCCCCATATTGAATATTATTTGCTTTAGCACAGAATAACTCTTTTAGGAAGCATCTTCTGGAAGTAGAGTGCTAACAAACACTTTTTAGGAAATATCACTCTCCATAAAAGGAAATATCTTAAAAATTGGGGGTAAGTAAATATAAATCAGAGTTTGTATTTTGAGAACTATAGAGTTTGGATTGGGGTGTTGTAAAATCTCTGAATTATCCAGATAAAATTAGATACCGTCACTGCAGCTAGAGAAAAACTGCTGTGGTCAGGAAAGATATGATGGAGGACTGGAACTGTATTACTTTTGGTCACACCAAGAGGAATAGAGAGAGCCCTGGTGAGAGCCTGCATAAGAGAGATGACAGATTCCAAAAAGAAACAGAATTTGGCTGAGTCCTCATATAAAAATATTTAAATGTCTTAAACATAATTTGGGTAGAATTATTTGCACTGCAAGATCAGTATATTGCTCTATAGAAGGTACATGCACATTTTCCTTTAAATGATGGGCTCTATCACTCTTCATTTAATTCAAATGTAATTTGCAACAATTGAAAATGAAAATTTTTTAAAGTAAAAAGTAATCCATTGTTTTGTACACTGACATTCAAACTATAGCACTCTTATATAAGCAAATGCAATTTGAACCTTAGATTGTCCTGGCGAATCGTTCATCTTAGCTGTTCGACAAGTAGCATTATTCCTGCTTTGTAAATGTTGATCCCTGGCTCAACTTATTTTAGCCACTCAGTATTGGTCTGTCCCAGAGTCTCCTGTGAGCTTATTTTGCTAAGCAATCAATCACAATCTAATAATTGATCAGCCTTTCCGTGCTCTACACAAAGGAAACATATCACTCAGAAAGATTTTGTAACACTATTTTCATGAAGTCTGGATCTACTGAGGATTTGATGGATTCAAGAAGACAAACTAAATGACTTGTTGGCTACCTGAGGATAGAAAATAGCCTGTGATAAAAGTACCAGAAGTATGGGAAACTGAAATTGGGAGACAGCTCACTGGAACTAGCCAGGAGATAGGAAAAAAAGGAAAAAGAAAAAGAAAAAGAAAAACAGGAGTAAAATAGTTTTCCATTAGGCAAGGCTGGCTCAGATGAATTCTCTCTTTCTTACAAGAATTAAATTTGTTTCACTTACATGGAGTTAGGGGTTGGAATTCCCCTACTTTCCAAATAGCATTTTTTCCTTTTGCTTTTATACTTCAAGAAAATATATATGAGGAATGGGC